>SKCR01041382.1:0-204484 GCA_019454045.1 Zanthoxylum bungeanum | reverse complement strand
CACTTGGGCAACTCGATATGAATAATACGGATTATTCATAATACTTCACCAGTTTAAGTAAGTTAATTCAGATCGTTTAATCAGTTAAACGATAATACATGCATTAGGAAATTTTTATCCGATAATAATTATTGTGTATTTGTATTTGATAAATAATACGATTCGATACACATAGAGTGTTGTGACCACTCTTATGACACCTAGAATTGTTCTTGAGTGCTTCGTGTGTGGTAACTTAATTGGTGTTATGATTAATTAGATTAATCTTGAAAGAATTGGATTTTAAAGCATGTAAAATGATAAATTTAGGTTCTATTTCAGACATGGAATTTCAGCAAATTTGTTGATGAAAAGTATGTCATTTGAATGTTATGGATGTGTTTTTGGAGTTGGCACAATTGTCGGAAAGTATTTCCGACTTGAAATAAGCGAAAGCGGCTAAAAACGGCGTTTACGGGTGGATTTTGAGCCAACCGAGTGACGGTTGTGAAAATAGTGATTCCGTCACTATTTGGACAGATCATGAACTGCCTCGACACTATTAGATCTGACCCGGGTAATTTCCATAAGTGTCGGGTAGTCGTTCGGTCTCGACTTGTTTATGTCAATATTTGATATTGAATAAATATGTTTAGGTGAAATATGAATAAATTATTCATATTAGATATTTAATAATTTATTCGATATTTTTGAAAATATTTTAAAATATGATTTCGTCCTTACCCGCGCTTCCGCTATGCCCAACTCCCAAAACCCCAACAAAAGCTACAACCAATTCAGGATATACCAGCGAAGTGTGAGGTCTCTCTATACTAATACTCGACATTCTCACGCATCGTCAAACTATCCCTCTCCCACATTAAGTACCGGTACCACAGCCATGTCCAGATATTTTCCTACGGACATAAAACTACACTTTTAATACTCACAACTAATGGAATGTGCCTATAAAATCTAAAATATTAGTCTCTGATACCAAATCACTAACGACCCATTCTCTAGAGCGGGCCCAACCCTATAAATGAGTTCACAAACCTCTTTAGTTTGAGCATTCTACATGTCATACAAATCAAAAATTTATGCACAAATAATACATCTTAAATTATAAATCTAGTAAATTATAATAAAGGTCTTAAAAACATGAAATAATGTCTTGAATATATGGACCAAAAAAAAATCCTGATACTCATGCGCTGAACAAATCCTGACTGGACACACTAAGGCAAGATTCCTATTATAAATTATAAATAGTGAGATTGAGATTGAGGTTTTCATTGTAAAAAAATATCTCTCACCCATAGGGAGGAGCTGAAAGCTTGGGTATCACTAGTTTGAAACATAAACTAACGTAAAGAAAATATATATGTATATATTTAATATAAAAATACATTATTCATAATTAACAATTAAAATATAATGATAACTAATAATGTAATTCCTAAGGAAATATTCGTTGATAAAACCCAATATTTCCCTCGATAATAATAAAATAATTTATTAAAAATAAATATTGAGGACATTTTTTTGTTAATAAAACCCACAAGTTCTCTTGACAATAACTAAAATTTTTATCAATAATTTACCACTAGAAAATCTACCAATAAAACCCAAAATTTCATATGTACTAGGTCTACTACTGACCGAAAAAAGCTTTGATAAAAACTGAAAATTTCATCGGTATTTTTTATTTCCATTTTTATTGAAAATATCCGTACAAAATAAGTTCAATTGTATTGTAATGAGTCTTTAAGATCTCGGAGTAATTGGACAAGTATTTGGACAACATGAGATAGAGATTTCAGAGCGATATTTACTCTGTTGCATATTCCAGAATCTTTAGAGTTTAAATTGACATGAGGTTAGTTTCATTGGCAATTAGACTCGAATACGATCGCGTACATATAAAGAACTCATGATTTGGACAAGAGATGAGAAAGTTACAAGCGTTTTAAGTTGCCCCTGAAAACCAGTCCGCGACCCAAGTTCGTTTGGAGTTCGTAATTTGTGTTTGAACATTTTTGAGGTTGAAACTTTACGTGTGAGTTATGTTTGAAGTGCGTTCGAACGTCCATGCATAAGTAAGTTATCTTAGACACGTTTTAAAGCCAAACATTGAACCACCTTCCCCAATGGTTGAAACACAATTTCCTTGATCCAAAATCTCTCAAAGCTATCAACCTTATTTGATTCCACCATTGAAGACTTCTTTTCTCCTTGTCTTCTTCATTAATGGTGTGAATCCCTCTTTGATAAAACTTCAACACAACATAACCCAAAATTCTTAATCCTTCAGAGTTCTTTAGAAGGAAGTTTAGTAGTCGGAGTTCTAGCATCAGAGGTGATACAATCTACTCAAAGACTTCAGAGGTTCTGAAGAAAATTATGGATCGCGAGCTTGAGGAGTTACCTTGAGTTCTTGTAGTATTGAGGTACTTGAGTCGGTGGAGTTGCCACCATAGGTCTTGACCATCGCTGTAAGTTTTTCTTTATATAGTGGATTGGGCTGGTAGCCGTTCCCGGAGTGGTTTTTTACTCGCTCGAGTTTTCCACTTCGTCACCAAAATTATTGTATTATTATTGTGTGATTTTTTTATTTTCCGCAATTTATATTTGGCTTTGAATTGATATTTTGGATTTTATTATTGTTGGTTGACATTGTAATTACCTGTTAGAAATAAATAGAAACAATATTTAGGACTTGTCTTAAAATATTATGTTATTTCCGCATAGGGTCAGAACCTACGCTAATCGTGCATTTTCATTTGGTATTAGAGCTTGAACTCGATCCTTGACCCATTAGCTATGGAACGTAGTCAACCCTTAAATTGTCCATCATTTTTTAAATGCACAAAATATTTACATTGAAGGTTCTCATGAGAACTAGTGTGACTGATGAGAGAGAGATTGTTGTTAATGATGATGATTCAGAAGTCTCTCTCGATGAGTCTGTAGATGACGAAAGTCTTCAAGTAGCTTATGTTGAATTGTTTAATGAGAGTTTAGCTATTAAGAAGACTAATATATAGGTCAATAAGAGGCTGAAATGAGTAGATCTAGAAAAGAATGAAGCTCAAGCCAAATTTAAGCAAAGTCTTTTAATGGTATATGACCTGAAGGAGAGGAACAGAAGCCTAATTGATAGGGTCTAAATTTTAGAGGTCAAACTTGAAGATGCTAGAACTTAGATGTCTGTATTTTCTAGTAGGAATAAGAAAGTGGACCGTATGTTAGGTATTAGTTTTGAGGTTAACTGTGATAATGCGTCAACATTTAGAGCAATGTCTAACCCTCATAAACATGACCTAGGCAAGAAGCCCGTTGAGTGTAGTCATGTGATTCCTCCATTTATTCCTCGTCCTGTGACCCAACCTCGATCTAGAGGTGCTGTGGGTAAACCTCGCTCTCATCCGAGGTTTGTGCTTGTATGCCATCACTGTGGCAAGGCAGGACACATTAGGCCTAAGCCTAAGTGCTTCATGTTACATAAACAAAAGAAGAGGCCTTAGAGTGTGTCTCATAGATTTGATTATTCAAATCTAGTTTCTCAAGTTTCTACACTAACAAAACAAACATAGTTTCTTAGTGAAAAACTTACTTTATTGACTGGGAATACTCATGTGGAAGAGGTTCCTAGAAATATTTGGGTGAGAAAGCAAGATGTCTTCCCATATACTTCTAAATGTCTTGATCCTAACAGATATGATGAGAGATCACTCAGGTGTAACTCTTCTTAGAAATTGCATTTGTTTTCCCATTGCATGTGTATGTGCGTGTGTTTTTATGTTTTTGCATATTTATTTTCTTTTCACTGCATTTGGGTGAGTGTATTTTTTTTTTATGTGTCTCTTGGTATATAGGATGGAAACCCGGACATAAATTTCATAGCCGATTCCGAATGGACGGTAGTATAATCTGCACTTGGGATACAACTCCACGTATCATTGGATATTGTCAAGCCATGTTTGTCTTTACTTTTTTTTTTATGTGTTAAAACATGAAAATAAAAAAAATATTATATAATTTGAAAAAGACCGAACATATTTTTATGGCTTGTAGGGCATGAAAAGCATGTGCATGTGATCCTGCTGTGTAGGATATAAATTTATACATGTATAATATGCTTTTATTTTTCTTAATGCTCTATATGCATATGTGTGTGTGATAAAAACTCTTGGTATATCTTGTGCTTGTACTTCATATACACGATTTTATTATGTCAATGCTTGGTCATATGTATGAGTTTTTGGACTAGCAATCTAATTTCTATCATATTTTGTTCACTAAATAGTGTGATCTTTGACTAGATGACTTTGCTATCCCCTTATAATAGCAAAAAGAAACAAAAAAAATTATAAGAGTCAAGTACAAAAGAGCCAATGGGCCAAATTCAAAAGATAAGGGCAAAAACTCTTCACTTGAAAGAGTCGTCATTAATGAGCTCATGATAGTTGTAGGGAAAATAACATAGCATGCAACCAATGTTGCGTATTTTCAGGTCCTAGTGGTGCTGGGTTTGAACATTTATTTTTGTGAACTTGGTTTATTAAGAAATGGATTTCTTTGGCTGTGTCCAGCTCATAAAATAAGGTCTTAAGCCTTGATTCATTGCAAGTACCTGTTATGCTTAGGTGTTTATGTCATATGCATAAGTGTCGTATTTAGCCAAACTTAAAATGATGCATATTATTTTATGTCATAAACAGTTGAATACTGACTGGGTATCACTATATTTGCTTAAAGTGTTGCTTCAGTCAGTTTTTGATAATATTTTTTTCCTCATTATGTGCTTATGTGTGCTTTTTGTCATTACATACTATTTCTTTTGTGACATTTTTTTAGTCTTGTTTTTATTTCCTGTGTGTTATTATTTGCTAACTGAGTAAGCCTGTTCTCTTCCATGTGTTGTCTTCCTTGTTACGTTTCATTTATGTTTCATTTTTCTTTGTCATTTCGTGATAAAAATGAGGAGAATAGGATTAAGGGGGAGAATAGTTAATCACGTGGGAGATCCATTTGTTTTGATATCCCCATTTGAAGAGGGGAGTAAGATTAAAATGGAGTAGGATATCTACCTGTTTATATGTTTATATGCATGTGTTTCTTATCTACTTTATTTGTCTTTAATAATCCTAATGTTTTTCACGGTATATTATTATTTGTGGATGTTTCAAGTAAGCAGGTTATTTTCTGCGATGGCATTAATTTCAAGATTACTTGGTTAGGTATTAGATCGAGTCATATTTTAATAAGTCATTGTTTTTATGGTTGGCAGTTGGCTATTTCCGTTTTGGGTCTTTTACTGTAATCTTTATAATAGGTAGTGTTTTGTCACGGAATGCCAAAGGGGGAGATTGTTAGTTCCATTTTTATTGGTAATATCTTTACAAAATAATTTCAATTCAGTTGTAATGAGTCTTGAAGATGTCGGAGTAATTTGACAAGTATTTGGACAACATGAGATAGAGATTTCAGAGGGATGTTTACTCTTTTACATATTCCAGAATATTTAGAGCTCAAATTGACATGAGGTCACTTGTATTGGAAAGTAGACTTGAAGACGATAGCGTACATATAAAGAACTCATGATCTGAACAAGAGACAAGAAAGTTACAAGCGTTTTAATTTCCCCCAGAAAACCAGTCCGTGACCCGCGTTCGTGTGGAGTTCGTACTTGCATATGAACATTTTCGAGGCAGAAACTTTGTATTTTAGTTGCGTTTGAACGTCCCTGCATAAGTAGGTTATCTTGGGGGGTGTATTTAATTGAGATTTTAAAATATAATTTATGGATAAATAAATCCAGTGGATTTTAAAAGATTATTTAAGAATGTAATGACTTATAAGATTTTATTACGGTTTTTTAATCAAAATTTTTTACTTAATGATTTTAAAAGATTTATATCACAAGAATTTAAAATATTTGAATGGACCACATTTAAATTATTATTATTAATTTACTTTTATGATGCTAACCAATTTTTTTTTTAATCGGATTATGAGTAATGTCTATATAGTTCAATGAGACAATCTTTTCTCGGGTAATTCTCGTCCAAGTTACCCCTCTACTGAATTAACAATGCTATAATTTCTATCATGGTCATGTAGGGATGTCTCAACCATTACAAACTATTTTCTTTACAAGCTATGTTGGCGGTAATATTTCCAGAACTTAAGCAATCTATCAATATCTTACTAACAATGTAGATAACTTTACTGATGAAAATGCTTAATTATCTCTGATTGTTTTCTGATTTTACGTGACAGAATTTCATGTCTCTCACCTAGGAATAAAATATAACACCTCGGCATCAATGATCTTAATAAGTGATAAATATTTTTTTTTCCCTTAAATTTGGGGTTGTTTTTTTTTTAAAAAAAATAGAAGTAAAAAATTAGCAAGAAAACGAGGAAAAAATCATTCTTATGCTAAATTCCCTTTGTACATTATCATCTATTCGATTGAAGAAGTTATGCTAGCCTCAAAGAAAATCTAGGAAATTATGATTAAATATGATAGAATTTTCCTCCTCAAAAATGAAATTCATTAAGAAAAATAGTTGGATGAAGGACATTACCAGTTGCATTTAAAAGAAAGTTTTATGGTTTTGTTTGAAAGAAAAAAGAAGAAATTACTTATAAGAAAGTAACTTGTTCACGAAAAGCTATCATATATGTTCATTTTCTGTTTTCTAATAGTCAAAAAAAGCTTATGTAAAAAGTCTCATGGGCTAGGGTAGGATTTTTTTTTTTATAAAATTTGATATTTCTAATTCTCACTAAAAAGTCTCACACAATCACACATATAAAAAATCCTTCAAAATAATTATGTTTTTCAATACCATAAGACTTTCTATTACTTGTTTAAAGTCTTGATTGAATATAATTAGATTTGGATACACTCTTTAAAAAATTCTAATTGTCTTAATGGAATACCACAAGACTTTTTAGATTATTTAAAAATCTTAATTGAATACACACAAGACTTATTTAACCCAAAAAAGTCTTTTAAAATCTCAATTGAATACACCCCCCTAGACACGTTTTTAAGCCAAAATAACACTAGGAAACCCTTTTCCTTTGCCCTACCTATATAAATAAACATTGAACCATCTTCCCCAATGGTTGAAACACAATTTCCTTGAGCCAAAATCTCTCAAAGCTTTCAAACTTATTTGATTCCACCTTTGAAGACTTCTTATCTCCTTATCATCTTCATTAATGGTGTGAATCCCTCTTTGATAAACCTTCAACACGACATAACCCAAAATTCCTAATCCTTCAGAGTTCTTTAGGAGGAAGTTTGGTATTCGGAGTTCCGGGGTCAGAGGTGATACAATTTACTCATAGACTTCTGAAGTTCTGATGAAAACCGTGGGTCGTGGGCTTGAAGAGTTGCCTTGAGTTCTTGCAGTATTGAGGTACTAGAGTCGATGGAGTTGCCACCATAGGTCTTGACCATCGTTGTAAGTATTTCTCTATATAGTGGATTGGACTAGTAGTCGAAATACCCGGAGTGGTTTTTACTCGCACGAGTTTTCCACTTCGTCCCAAAATTATTATGTTGATTGTGTGATTGTTTTATTTTTCGCAATTTATATTGGCTTTGAATTGATATTGTGGATTTTATTGTTGTTAGTTGACATTGTAATTACCTGTTAGAAATCCATAGAAATAATATTTAGGATTTGTCTTAAAATATTGTGTTATTTCCACATATGGTCAGAACCTAGGCTAATCGCGAAATTTCATATGGTATATGTGGCGCTATATTTTGGCAGAATTACATCGGAAATGCATCAGCATTTTTTTTTTTTTTTTTTTTTTTTTTGATTTTTTATATAACCACCAATATTTCATATGTAATTTGACAGTTTCTTGTGGTGTCTATTTGATACTATGCTGCTTTAAAATTACAATTATTATGAAATAAAAATTGAAAGTGCTTGGTAAGCATAACTTTTTAAATTCTAATTTTGAAAAAAAATAGTAAATATATTATATAATTCACATCTGACGTGAGATAAAATAAAAATCCATTGATTTCCAAACTACAGTTATATTTTTTTACTGAACAATAATTGTAGAAAAGCTAATGTATCTACCTCATAATCAAAAACTAATTTATGAATTGAGAGTTGACATCGCTGAGAATTTGAGCATATAAATTGGAGATAGATAACTTTTGAGTTTGCTTATTAATATTAGTTACCGCTTGAATATTCATAAAATGGAAGACAAATTTCAAGCACTCATTTCATTGTCGAGAAAATCTACCATACAATAGAGGTACCATGTCATTCGTATAACAATTCAATAATTCATTATCACGCTTGTTAAAATATTAAAAAACAACTAAAAAAACTTGTTGGATGAGTATGTTTATATTATTGAAGCATTTACTTGATCTTACTTTTTAATAATAATTGAATTTTTAATAATGACATTTAATTTACTCAGGAAGTGTTTAATAACAACATGCAATATTTTGCATGCACTTATTATTTTATAAATAATTACAAACTTGCATTTTACAATAAGAGATGGCTTATGGGCATAGCCAGTAAGCACTTATGCCCAAAAGCACTTATTTTATCAGTACTTCATGAGAGAGAAGCTTATTTATTATTATTATTACATAGAAAGCTTCATCATGCAAATCGATAGTGATATGCATGCATGTGAAGCTTGATGCTTCAGTCTCAGTCACCACAATTCACAAACTTGTAGTTGACAATGATGTGGCCTTTTCCATATCCTTTTCCATCACTGTCTAATTTTTGAATACGCCTTCATCCAAATCTAAGCCTCCATTTTTGCACTGATCAACTATTCTCACAGTTGTTTGTGCTCCTGTCTTAATATTGTAACCTGTAAACATATGAGTTCTAATCAATTCGTTATTATAAATAAATTATTTTAATGTGTGTGTTAATATGTCTCTGACTTGACTCTGCATTGGTATTTTTGTGTATCGTAGTTTTAAGCTATAGCTATGTACTGTTACAAAAAAAGTTAGAAAATGAATTCATTCAATTATAATCCTTCGAGTGTGGTTTCTTAGTTTACGGGCTTTCCTCACACAACTTACGAGTCTTGTTTTCATCTCTTTCAAGGCGTAATGATCCGATAAATAAAATAATATAGACATTTAGATTATCTCCAACTTCTTCGTAAAAAATATATTATTATTTATAAGAAAAAGAGTTAATTATTAGTTTTAAACGTACCCACAAGCACTTGCCACAAGCAGCTTTCCCCAGGGTCCAATTGGTCCACAATATGCAGCCCAGCCGTGCTTACTGAGCCATTCCTTGGGTTTGTTGGCATCCCATGCTGAGCAGAAAGCACCGAAGCGAACATGTCCCATCCGTTCTGCTCAGGCCGGTACCAGTGATAAGTAGCTCTCACATTGGAAGCACTTTGGGAATAAGCACTTCCCGCCAGTAAACACAGCACTGAAAAAATCACACAAAGCCCAAACTTCGCCATTTGCTTTTAGTTGCATGAACTTGGTTCACTCACTGGTGCTTCAATTTATAGGGAAAATATCCATCTTGTAATGACCAAAACAACCTCGTATTTCTGAAAGTACGATGAGAAATGGTTGGTTCTCATTCAAATATCACGAATTTGTGGTAGAGATTGCATGAATAGAGAACAAGTCCATGTTGATTACTTTTTGCTAGGACCATGGTGACTACTACAGGACAATGCTTAGTTTTTTTTAGTATGAGCTGGTCTCATCAGCTTTTATATGATAGTCTAGTTAAATTAAACACTGCTTTACCATGAGATAAGGAATGGGTTAAACACTGCTTAAACTATATTATTTACTAGCTAAGTGAAGGTCATTTGGGCCAGTTTATTAGAATATTCGGTGCTAAAGACAACAAAGAACAAAGAAGATTGTTGGATCTTATTTGTCTTATATATATATAAACTGAATTGACAGTAAAAAGAATAAACAAAATGATCTATGTATCTAGTTCATAAATTATAATTATAAAAATTATATTTGAAGAAGAAACACTACTTGAAAAATTATATGAATAATGCAGTGTAAATCACTTTCATATGCCAAACTGCATGTGCGATATGACAGCCTGAAAACTATTGTTCGGAAATCGACAACTTCTGAATTTATGAACTGAGAATTGCGTCGGGCATGCAACTAGCAGCTCTCTATAAACATATATATAGAGAGAGACTTAAACAAGTTGGTATTTAACTTATTATTTCTGTCTTGCAATAATTTTCTGCTTGTCAATTGTCATACTGTTTCTTTGTTCATTTAAGGAAAGTTAGGTAATGTCATGACCCCCTTCTTAGAGCGGGTCCAACCCTAAAAAGAGATTCGCGGATTCTTTATTTCGAGCATTATATATGTCATACAAATCGAATAATATAAATATGCACAAATAATGCATCTTAAATTATAAATTTGGCAAATTCAATACAAGTCTTAAAAATATGAAATAATGTATTTAAATGTCTGGACCATTCCAAAAAAATGACAGTGGCACGTGGAATAAATCCTGGTACTGCTATAGCTGCGCTGACGAACTACCTGTGATATTTGGAAAAGGGGGAGGGAGTCAACTTTAAAAGCTCAGTAAGTAAAACACTAATATTCTCAACATGACCTCAATAAAAAATAGGGATATATAAATATATATATATATATATATATATATAATATAATATAAAATATAAAAATAACATATACTATATATCATCTCAAGCTACCATTCTCACAACAATGCAAACATCCATCAAACATGAATGTTAATCCGGGTCCAGTATAATAATGGATTGAAACCAATGGGAAGTAACACACAACTCCCAAGGTTTCCCACCAACCAATGAGAGGTAACACATAACACTCAAGGTTTTCTACCAACTCATCCAACATAAATATATAAGTGGGAACTGAAACATGTTCCACTACTAATTATACATAACCTCACATAACCTCTCATGAGCTTTCTCTGCTCTTATCATCTAATCTCTCATATCATCTCAGTTCCTCTTATCTGCGACCACTATTATGCAAAATCCGACAGCATAATATAACAACACACATCATCCAAAATTGCTCATAGCCCTTCTGTGTCATTGGTAGCCATTCTGTGTAGGTCAGATCTTTATATAGCAAGAAAACCTCAATTATCGGATATCTTGAAAGTCAAACTTAACGCTACCATCTCCTGAGATAATATGTCCCAAAAATATCACTTTATATAGTCAAAATTCACATTTAGAGAACCTGATATAAAATTACTCTCTCTTCAAAATCTCTAATACTAATTGAAGATGCTGCTCAAGATCGATCCGAGAAAGCGAATACACAAGGATTTCATCAATAAAAATTATAAAGAAATTATCCAGATACAGTATCACCACTATCTTGTGCCTCATGCTTTGTCATGAGGAAGTCTCGTTTCCTATCGGCACCAGATGTAGTATGTGTCTGAGATATCTGTCTTCTACCATCATATGTTCCACTTGTTGTCCCTCTGGCTCATTTCTATAGAAAACCCAAACCTTGTCCATGACTACCACTAGAATCTGTTCCTTTACCACATCATGTTGGCTCAACTCCTCGAGATATGCCACTAGTGGGGTAATCTCTAGCAAAATATCCAAACTACTGACATACGAAACACTTCATTCCTCTGGTACACTGTTGGCTGATATGACCTTCATGACCATAATTATAGCACCGACGTGGGTCAGTAGGTCGAGATGTTACACTTATAGCACTCTAATCAACAAGTTGGTATTTAACTTATTATTTCTGTCTTGCAATAATTTTCTGCTTGTCAATTGTCATACGTTTTCTTTGTTTCATTTAAGGAAAGTTAGGTAATGTCATGACCCCTTCTTAGAGCGGGTCCAACCCTAAAAGAGATTCGCAGATTTCTTTATTTCGAGCATTTAACCATGTCATACAAATCGAATAAATATGCACAAATATGCATTTTAAATTATAAATTTAGCAAATTACAATACAAGTCTTAAAAATATGAAATAATGTATTAAATGTCTCGACCAACCCAAAAAAATGACAGTGGCACGTGGAACAAATCATGGTACTACTATAGCTGCGCTGACGAACTACCTGTGATATTTGGGAAAATGGGGAGTCAGCTTTAAAAGCTCAGTAAGTTAAAACACTCATATTCTCAATATGAACTCACTAAAAAAATATGGAGTGGATATATATTATATATATAATATAATATAATATATAAAATAACATATACTATAATATCATCTCAAGCTACCATTCTCACAACAATGCAAACGTCCATCAAATATGAATGCTAATACGAGTCAAATACAATAAAGGATTGAAATAAATGGGAAGTAACACACAACTCCCAGGATTTCCCACCAACCAATGAAATGTAACACACAACTCCCAAGGTTTTCTACCAACTCATCCAGCATAAATATATAAGTGGGAACTGAAACACGTTCCAGCACAGATTATACATAACCTCACATAGCCTTTCATGAGCTCTCTCTGCTCATATCATCTCATCTCTCATATCATCTCAGTTCCTCTCATCTCCGCCACTTTTGTACAAAATTCGACAGCATAACAGAACAACACACATCATCCAAAATTGTTCATAGCCATTCTGTGTCCTCGGCAGCCCTTCTGTGTAGGTCAAACCTTATATAGCAAAAAAACCTATATTATCGGATATCTTGAAAAATTATATGAATAATGCAGTGTAAATCACTTTCATAAGCCAAACTGCAAGTGCGATATGACAGCCTGAAAACTATTGTTCGGAAATCGACAACTTCTGAATTTTTGAACTGAGAATTGCGTCGGGCATGCAACTAGCAGCTCTCTATAAAGATATATATAGAGAGAGACTTAAACAAGTTGGTATTTAACTTATTATTTCTGTCTTGCAATAATTTTCTGCTTGTCAATTGTCATACTGTTTCTTTGTTCATTTAAGGAAAGTTAGGTAATGTCACGCCCCCCCTTCTTAGAGCGGGTCCAACCCTAAAAAGAGATTCGCAGATTTCTTTATTTCGAGCATTATACATGTCATACAAATCGAATAAATATGCACAAATAATGCATCTTAAATTATAAATTTAGCAAATTACAATACAAGTCTTAAAAATATGAAATAATGTATTAAATGTCTCGACCAACCCAAAAAAATGACAGTGGCACGTGGAACAAATCATGGAACTACTATAGCTGCGCTGACGAAGAACCTGTGATATTTGGGGAAAATGGGGAGTCAGCTTTAAGAGCTCAGTAGTAAAACACTCATATTCTCAACATGTCCTCACTAAAAAAATAGGGATATATATATATATAATATAATATAATATAATATATAAAAATAACATATACTATAATATCATCTCAAGCTACCATTCACACAACAATGCAAACGTCCATCAAACATGAATGCTAATACGAGTAAAATACAATAATGGATTGAAATCAATGGGAAGTAACACCAACTCTCCAGGATTTCCCACCAACCAATGAAATGTAACACACAACTCCCAAGGTTTTTTTACCAACTCATCCAGCATAAATATATAAGTGGGAACTGAAACACGTTCCAGCACAGATTATATATAACCTCACATAGCCTTTCATGAGCTCTCTCTGCTCATATCATCTCATCTCTCATATCATCTCAGTTCCTCTCATCTCCGACCACTTTTGTACAAAATCCGACAGCATAACATAACAACACACATCATCCAAAATTGCTCATAGCCCTTCTGTGTCCTCGGTAGCCCTTCTGTGTAGGTCAAACCTTTATATAGCAAAAAAACCTCTATTATCGGATATCTTGAAAGTCAAACTAAACGCTATCATCTCCTGAGATAATATATCCCAAAATATCCCTTTATACAATCAAGATTCATATTTAGAGAACCTGGCATAAAATTTCTCTCTCTTCAAAGTCTCTAATACTAATCGAAGGTGCTGCTCAATATCGATCCGAGAAAGTGAATACACAAGGATGTCATCAATAAACATTATGACGAAATTATCCAGATACAATATCACCACTACCTTGTGCCTCATGCTCTTCCATGACGAAAACTCATTTCCTATCAGCACCAGATGTAGTATGTGTATGAGATATTTGTCTTCTACCACCATATGTTCCACTTGTTGTCCCTCTGCCTCTGTTCTGTAGAAAACCCAAGCCTCTTCCATGACTACCACTGGAATTTGTCCTTCTGCCACATCTTGTTGTTGGCTCAATTCCTCGAGATATGCCACTAGTGGGGTAATCTCTAGCAAAATATCCAAACTACTCACATACGGAACACTTTCTTCCTCTGGTACACTTTTGGATGATACGACCTTCATGACCATAATTATAGCATCGACGTTGGTCAGTAGGTCGAGATGTTACACTTATAGTACTCTAATCAACAAATGGTATTGCAATATGATCCTATTCAATCTGACTCCCATGAAACTGTCCTCTAAAAAGTGCACACTGAGTACCTCTGGGTGGTATCCTATTATGACTCTGTTGTAAAAAAATATGGTGTGTTATTGGATTTATCATGTCTCCCATCAGAGATTTCATGTCCCCTTCTCTTTTTAGTCTCCTGAAAAATTTGTTATGTTCTCTCTTTCGATCTTGATGTCATTCTCTGCAATCATAACCCTGTCAACCAGCACTGTGTATGATAGTTTCCTCAAAATCGAGATCCTCGATCTAATCTGCTGTCTCAGTACAGCTTTGAATTCCTCACATTTGTCATCCTCATGTCGTATCAACTCTGGATAATAGCGAGATAAGAAAATCATCCGCCTCTAATACTCCATCATTGTTTCTGTTGGTTCCTAAACCATTTGCTCAAACAGACGACGTTTCTCACTTTGATAGGCATAAGGAAAATACTTCTCATTGAAGACTTCCTTGAACATATCACACGTGATATACTGAGGTCTTCCAGGTCCATCAGTTCTCCAATAATGTAACATCCTGAAATTATTTTACCTATTTTTTAATTTGTTATTTTTATTTAGTATGTTGGAAATTTAAGGGGTAGATTGTTAGTTTATAAAAGTTAGAATTAAATAAGGATATGGACAAGTTGAGGGGTGGAAAATATTATTTTTTATGTGAGGATATAAAAAAGAGAAAACCTAATTGGTTTTCATTCATTTTCACAAATTCCAGCAGCCACCCTTACGTGAGAAACAAAAAGAGAGAGAGAAAAAGAAGAAAAAATAGAGAAAAGTGAGCTTTTTGATCCCGATCCATCCAATCTGAAGCCGATCCTGACTGGGTCTTTTAGAGAAAGTGAAGATCTAGACGAGAGAATTATTTTGACGGTGGTTTCATCTTGGGAAATATCATATTTTCGTAGAATTCCCGGCAAGGAATATTTAATAGGTCTAATTGATTTGCCGTTGATCTGGAACTCCGATTGAAAAACCGTCAATGGCATTGGAACCTAGAAATGGGAGGAATAATCGGAAGCCAAAAAATATGAACTTCCAACCGGTGTGTGGTGCTCACGCGCGCCTTGCACAGTGGCTCATGAGGCCCATGCGTGGCAAGGACGAGCGACGCGTGGCTCACTCGCGCTTGGCAGTTTATGGCCTTTGACTTCCCGAGTCTTCCTCCGTGATTTCCCCATCATTCCGAATAGTAAAGGACCTCCGAATGTTGATTTTCGTATAATTTATCATTATGTTTGGTTTATGCATGTTATGTGTTTCGAAATATAAATAGTTAAGTATGATTAGTTTATATGCTTAGACCATATAAATGATTGTCTTGTGGTTGGAAGTGAATGACAAATTTAATCGGAGAATATGGTCGAGTAAGATTGTGTTTGGAAATTAATGTGAGCCCAAGATTTAGGTTAGTTGTGTTGGATTAAATTTTGGATGTGTATGTTGTGAATGGACTATGGATGTAAATTAATGATTATGGATTGTATAATGGAAGTTCGTATTATAGACAAAACTTTGCCGAAATTTCATTAGGTTTACGAGAGCGATTGATAGGTTTCTTTCATATTCTGTCATCTATTCTAGTTAGGATTATGTTTCTTATAGTAAATTCTTTTGTCTTTTTAGGTGATCGTGATATCGTAAGCGGGGACAGTCCTGCTGCATAGTTCATTTCTCTGTAGTCAGCTCATCAGGTGCATGGATAAGCTTGTAACATTGTTGTTTTCAAAAGTATATATTATGTATGTTTTCTTAAATGAATTTTTAAGGTAATGCATTAAATGATTTTATTTTTAGAAAGTTTATATTTTGCTATAAAAGTATGGATCGAATATTGACTATGTTGAAATCATGTGTTTGTGATATATGAGAAACTAGCATGATTTGAGATATATGAGCTTGTGTTTACAAATGATTTTTATGCTAGGATGTACCCCGTGTACTTATACATGCCAGATTATTTTCAGTGAGATGAGGTCTCATGTTGCCAATTTTTGCTCTAGATGCCAGTTATTGCCGTGGGGATGCCCCATATTGTCAGTTTTTCCGTATTGTCACGAGAGTGTGCATATAGATAAATAAACAGCTTTATTATTACAGAGTATTCTTGAACAAAATGAGATTTATGAGAAATTAGATTTATGATTTCAAGTAAATGTTTGATATATCGATTTACAGCTTATGTATTTATTTATATTATGAAAGACTTATTCGATCCGCCATGTTACTTATTTATCCACGGCACTACGTTTTTATCCATTACACTAAGCGTGAGCTTACCCCTTTCTTTAATTTTCCAAGTTTAGCAGATTAGTAGATCATTCATTTTTCATCTGCTGTTTCATCAACATTTCCTGCCAGTAAAGAAAGGTTGTGCCAATAGTAGAGTGTCTTGTTACGTTTTGAGATTATAGTTCTAGATATGTCATTCTTGAAAGAATTTATTATTTGGTTATAGGCACTGAGTCTTTATTTGATACTGAGAATATTTACTTTTTTCATGAATATTCTTTTGAGTTGGATCATACAAATCTTATTTATATGATGACATTATTCAGTTTAGATTTGTCTTTTGTATTTGGAGGATTATTCTATTTTACAGGAGAAACTCTATCTGTTTCAAGTCCCCATCCCACCCCTACCCTACCTAAGGGGACATGTGTGACAAATAATCTGGTGATCTCAATCTATCTGTCAGTACAGTCTCAGTGTGCTTCCACCAGGTTTCAGCTTCACCTCTCATCATAAAAGCAGCAAACTTAACATTATCTTGATCGATTAAGTCTAACACGTTGAATATGTGCTCAATGTCATCCTTCCACTTCTCTGTAGCGAGGGGATCGACCGTGTCATGAAACTACGGAGGCCTCAAATTAAGAAACTAGTCCAGTTTACTCGTATTATCACTGCTGCTTGAAGGTACATTGGTCGTTGGCCCTCTTGAAACCATATGTGCAACTATGTCAATAATTATTCCCAAAACATATTCCAAATGTGTGGTTGTATAGGGAACTAAAGGAGCGGCATAGGTCATATTAGGTACAACAGTAGGAACTGCGTCATGTACAGCTACAAGAATAGCGGTGGGGGCAGCTATCGAAACTACATGAGGTATACATCTAGAACCTTTGTTACCCTCAATAATCAACGAAACACCAGATAAAGCTGTTAGAGTTGGTGCTTCAAGTGACAATCCGGATCATATTTATGTCTGATTAATAAATACAAATAGTTTCGTTTTCCATAATATTACTAATTTAACGGCATCATCCTTGTCTTTTATATATTTATTTGATCTAATTACGATTAGATATTTGATTACGATTAGATCGAAACTGAATCCGGTTCAGTGATACATGTATATTAGACAAAGACCCTAGGATTTATAATATAGTGTGCAGTTACAAAGTAGCTTGTAATTGACATTGGAAAGCGTGTTATAAGATGTATATCTTTAAATAAAGTTCATAGTCAAGATTTACCAACACGGGTCGGTTAGTAAAATTCGCTGAAACCAGTACATGTCGTATATCGTGACTTGGTCTGATGGTTTATCCCAGTGAACCATGAGTCTCAGGAGACTCGTATAGACATATAGGTGTTTATTTGATAAGACACTGACCTACTCACTGAAGGTTTCCTAATAGATGGTACACCAACGTCAGCTGAACCTTCTCGAGTTGAGCGAGCAGAGTGGTCATTTGACTTGAGATATCACGGTGGGATATATGAGTTATCCTCCACACTTTGATGGCAGTCACGTCAATGATCTATTCATGATCAGACCTCCGTCTGTTTATTGGGTGTGGACTGATGCTCATGATATCCAGTGCGTATCAAGATAGGATCCGTCAGTTCTGTGTACAGGGCATAGGCATCCTCACGTGTTTACGATCTAGTAAATCCATGGCCTTGGTATAACATCGGAAACCAATTCCGAATGTTATTTCATGATCATAAATTGAAAGTCGACAGTATTTTACAGAACGAATTTGACATTTTCATTTATATCCCAGGTATAATACGGATGGCCCGTGACGGAGGGATTATACGTATGCTATGAGCTCGACTTGCATAGTTTAGCGAGATTATCCGTGGTCGTTATAATCCATGAGTGGGTGGATTATGGACACGAAATTGGATTTCGTGACGGGTGAACCTAAACTTAGAGAGTCCCACAATATCAAGTGTACTCGTTGAGCACTTGAGAAACTCGATATGAATAATATGGATTATTCATAATACTTCACCGGATTAAGTAAGTTAATTCGGATCGTTTAACCAGTTAAATGATAACACATGCATTAGGAAATTTGTCTGATAATAATTATTGTGTATTTGCATTTGATACATAATACGATTAGATACACATTAATTATTTGTCAAATGAGATTTTGACATATGCCATAAATATACGTATTTATTATTTAATGTTAATAAAATACATATATTTATGTAAATTAATTGTTTAATTATTTAATTGTTAAATAATTAAATAATTAAAATTTTCCAACCTTATCTATTTATTATAATTGTGATAACAAATGGTGGATTATAATTGGATGACTTGGCATGAATTAATTATGCTTTATATATGTTCAATTTTGATTGGAAATTATAAAGTATATATATTGACATTTATTTGATAAATTTTGGAAAAGGACAAAAATGTCTTTCACCCATAATTTCAATTTTTATATAAAAAGGAGAGAGAAAAATTATTTTGATCATCTTCATTCATTCTAAACATTGCTGAGAGTCTCAACCAAGAAATGAGTTTTATGGGTGTCATGGTTGCTTGATGATTCAAGCATAAAAGTGAAGGAAAAATCAAGAAAATTCTTATGGAACTTTGGAGTTTTAAAGGTAATCTTCCAAAATCCCTAAGCTTGAAATCTGTTTCTTGTTTCCTAATTTCTTAGAATGGTTCTAGGTTTCTTTTACTTGTTGAAAATTGAGGCTTTTGGTGATGGATGATGAATTAGAAGTGGTAGTGCATGCGTGAAGTGAAATTGGTGAATATTATTGTAATATTAGGCCAATTTATTCAATTGTTAAAAAGTTTCTATTCTAGAGTGTTGTGACCACTCTTATGGCACCTAGAATTGTTCTTAAGTGCTTCATGTGTGGTAACTTAATTGGTGTTATGATTAATTAGATTAATCTTGAAAGAATTAGATTTTAAAGCATGTAAAATGATAAATTTAGGTTCTGTTTCAGACCTGGAATTTTAGCAAATTTTTTTTATTAAAAGTATGTCATTTGAATGTTATGGATGTGTTTTTGGAGTTGGTACAATTGCCGGAAAGTGTTTCCGACTTGAAATAAGAGAAAACAGCCAAAAATGGTGTTTCCAAGTGGATTTTGAGCCAACCAGGTGACGGGTATGAAAATAGTGATTTTGTCACTGTTTGGGCAGCCCATAAACTACCTCGACACTATTGGATCTGACCTAGACAGTTTTCATAAGTATCGGGTAGTCGGTTCGGTCAAAAACGTGTTTTATGTAATTTTACTGAAAAATAATAGTCGTTTCGCCAGTTTTCAACTTGTTTATGTCAATATTTGATATTGAATAAATAGGTTTAGGTGAAATATGAATAAATTATTCATATTAGATATTGAATAATTTATTCGATATTTTTGAAAAAAATTTAAAATACGATTTCGCCCTTCCCCGCGCTTCCGCTGTGCCCAACTCCCAAAACCCCAACAAAAATGGTATCAGAGCGGGTCTAATGCTTCATCCATTACATTATTCGAGTTTGATATTGATATGAAATCTAATTTTAATGTTCGCACATGTATGTTATCTAGATATGTTTCTTTACTTTTTGGTTCGACGCTAACGGAAATGTAATGAAATTTAATAGTTAGATTGAATTATGTTTCCTAAGGTTGAATTAAAATGTTTAGAAAATGATTTAGATTAAAATTCTGCATTGGATGTAGAGTTAAGCTTTTGTAGGAAAATCTCTGCCTTTAAATATGGTTGTAAAGTAAAGTGTATTAGACACATGTTCCTTGGTCCGTCTTGTCAATACGATTTATGGGTATTTTTCTATAAGTACATCCGAGAAAGTGCCAAACTGTGAGGGTGTAGTTATAGAATTATTATCCATACCGGTTGTATATTAATACTGGATAAATTCAAGTGAAAGTGGAAATCTTGAACGTGCCAAAGCTATCAGGACTACACTGGTAGCTTGAGTTTGTCATTGACAAGTGTAGCCTTGATATGCCTCCCTATGAATGTGCCAAAGCTGTCATAGCGAGAAATGGTCAGGACCAAACCAGAAGTCACTGGCGAGTGATTGACAATGAGTTTTCTACCTAATGAATATACGTAGGCGAGAACGTGTCAAAGTTGTGAGTCGAAATATATTCATGGGATCCTACTCTCATTACAGATTTCGATTTAATTATTGAATTCTCGTTGTCCGTTGGGGATTACTGTATTACGTAAAGTAGTGAGAGACACTGTTGAGATTAAAATCCATAACTTAAGCAGTGTGTAATATTTTGGAATTTACTGCTTTCGTTTTCCTTTTATTCTATACTGTGTATCGGATTATGTTTCTAATCCACTGCATGTCTATTATTAGAATAGGTTTTCTCACTTTACCTATGGTTGCATAGTTCTACAATAGGTTCTAGAAAGACAGTAGGCTTAGATATTGTTAGATTAGTTGAAACTATTGGGAACTGTTGTTCCGATATTCTTGAAAATCAAGATGGTTTGTGACTTAGTTTCTAAGTCACTATTAGGTAATCTAAATATATATCTTTTTATGATATTATTCTAGGTAGAATTGTTTCTTATGTAGTAAGAATTGACACGAATTAGTTCATGTCTCGAAATTCTTGACTGGCATTAAGAAAACTCATTTTGTATTTTGTTTTATCTTTTAATGACGTTTCTTGGCCTTTAGTGACTTTTAGAAGTCACGTGATTGTTGTGAATAATTGAATGCAATTTATAAAGCTTAAGAAATGAGATGTGTATGGTTGTGTATAGAGAATATTGATTCTTAAAATACGACAACTATATGTATTGGATACCAAATCTCCCGTCTAGTTATTTAAAATAATGTTTAATAACTGTTTTGATATTTGATATCAGAAGTTGTGATTATTGGATAGTTACTTGTTCTGTATAAACAGTTGTTACAGATTTTAAAATTACTAGTAGTGTCATTAATGAAAAAGATAAACATTAAGAATATTCGGTAAAATAGATAACTTAGAACAATGTTTTATGAGTTTTTATCACATAAGCATTTCATGCTTGTTCCTTATGGTAAATGATGGTCTGATACAAGTTCACCCACATATCCTTATCCATTTAATGAATATTGTATTCAGGTTGTGATTAAATCTCATTTAACCAATGATTGTCATTGGACCACAAATTTATTAAATTAATACATTGGATGTATATGATTTAATGAAATAATAATTGTCTTGTAGAGTTTTCTTTGCTTCGTAACTCAGTTGATGAATTGTTATAACTTAGTTACGTGTTTCTAATAGAGAACATGTTCAACGTCTTGAATTGTTCAAGAACTGTCAATATATTACTAATGAAACTCGGATAGAATATTTTGAATAGTTCAAATATATTTTATCTGTAGTGTTGAAAACTTTGTCTTTAAAAATTCATTGTCCGTCTTTGAATTGTTCGAAGATATTTGATTTGATCAAACGCATGAATTTAATGCAATTAGTTCTAATGTTATTTAATGAATTTGATTCTTACTCAATATTAAACTTCCGCGATTCTATTTTGATGGAATTGGTCAGTGGGAGTTATCGAATCTTATATGATTTGATTCGTTGTTATTGAGTGTTACCGAATTGTTTTTCAATACTCTTGGGCTTATGCTCCAGTAACACTAATTCATCTCTTTAATTAAGATTCCATTTGTTTCTACAGTTACATATATAATATGTATAATAGAAAATTCGAATCTTGAAAAGTTTGAGATTTGAATCTTTCTTTATGTAATGGTTATATAATTGAAAGTACTTGTGCCTCGGAGGTACGAGTGAAAAGTTTATCATTTATTCTATTCAATATAATATTGTATTATGTTTAATATAATATCTATTCTACGATCCCGAGTAATAAAATTATTTTATTACTTGGTGCTTAACATTGGATGTTGATGTTTGTAAAAAAGATTTGACTAATTGAAGTCAAATGTGAGAACGATAAACTATAATGGAACTACATAGTTAATAAGATGAAAATACCCTTAGATAACTTTCATATAAGTACAATAGGATGTCAGAGTCATTTACAAAGTATAAGATACTTAATGGTTCTGTTGTTTTCTCATCGAAGAAAATTATCCTATAACTTATAGTGGGAGCGATATTTGATATCGATTCCAGAATTTACCATTGAACCATAGATCTAAGATTGTTCATGGCATACTACGATCAAGTTTAGAACTTGATTGGGCTTTCATTATGAATAGTTCATAAAAACATGTAAATTGTTTGTGCAGCAAAAGCAAAGGAGGATAAAGGTTTGACATTTATAGTATGACAGTGAGAAAGGTTATACTCAGTACTGTATTGTAGATTCTGAGAAAACTTGTCTCTAGTCGCACTAATTGAAAAATTAAGGATCTGTTGGTTAATATTGATATTAAACCGTGAATTTTGGCTAAAGAATGCAAAGTGGCGTTCTTGAATGGTTTCTTCGAATGAGAGATCTGTCGTGATTTTTTTATTTGAAGAGTTCATTCTAAAATGGCCCTAGAGTTTGTATTCTGCTAAGATCACAGTTTGATATACTCGCTTATAGAGCCTATTGTAGACTCAGATAAACTTTTCGGAAATCCATGTTCTCTGATTTTGATATTAGTTAGATTTTCTGGTTTTATCAAAGTATATAAAGAATACATATTTGTTAGTAGGTTCAGTGGGAGCATACAAATTTCTTTCTAAAAATACATATCGTAAGTCTTCTTTTCTCCGTGTTAGCTGTGAGAGTAGTCTCTGTTATATTTGATATAAAGTTTTATATATGATATAAAACTGAGAGACTTGTGAGATATTCCCATTAGTCGCATATTAGATATGATCTAATAAAAGACACAGTAAGACTATCTGTATGACTGTTTGTAACTGTTTGACAGTTATTGTTTCTTTTATATATGTAGTATTCATCTTTCATAAAGGATGATTCATTTGTTGAAAGATAGATTGATTGGAATGTCTAGTCAATCTTATTCATCATATGATGATGACATAATGAATACTGTATTATGTGCGATTATAGATATTAATTTAATCGTAATCGTTACGAGTTATTTTGATATGGTGTTGACCATATGATGGTTCTAGAAACATGTTCTTTGTGATCTTTGAGATATTAGGAACGAGTTTCTAATTTATGGAGAATTTAGTCAACAACCATTAGGTCAGATTAGTTTTGATTCTAATTATGACATTAGATGGTCTATGTCATATAAAATCAGAAAAGATGCAGTGGGAGGGTCACCATTGATTCTACTAAATAGTGGAGTCAGTTGCAACTTATGAAGTTCTGACTTATGAAGTTGCAAAGTGACCTTATTGATTAGAAGTGTTGATATTAGTATAGTGCTTGAAGTTATCTTAAAGTATTTGGATTTGATTTCTAAATACATAGATAACTTAGCAGTTATAGCACAATATGGATATAGCGTCTAAGTCATATTGATATGGAATTTGGATTCTGCAAAATATGAATGATGCTGGCTAAGGAAAACGGTTGGGTTTGTTGGACAGACTCGATTTGTTAAAGCATGCTTACTTGTTGTTGCCTACCTCTTGAGTGTTGGTGAGCTCTTGAGGGCCATGAGTATGCGATACACATTGAGATGTGTATAGGATACCATGGATTGGCACTAGAGCAAGTGGGAGAAGTTGTTAGGGTTGGTGCTTCGAGTGCCAATCCGGATCGTATTTATGTCCGATTCATAAATATGAACAGTTCCGTTTTCCATAATATTACTAATTTAATGGTAGCACTCTTGTCTTTTATACACTTATTCGATCTAATTACGATTAGATATCTGATTACGATTAGATCGAAACTGAATCCGGTTCAGTGATACGTGTATATTAGACAAAGACCATAGGATTTACAATATAGGGAGAAGTTACAAAGTAGCTTGTAATTGACATTGGGAAACGTGCTATAAGATGTATATCCTTAAATAAAGGTCCTGGTCAAGATTTACTAACACGGGTCAGTTAGTAAAATCTGCTGAGACCATTATATGTCGTATATCGTGACTTGGTCTGATGGTTTATCCCAGTGAACCATGAGTCTCGGGAGACTCGTATAGACATGTAGGTGTTTATTTGATAAGACACTGAACTACTCACAGAAGGTTTCCTAATAGATGGTACACCAACGTCAAGAGGAAACTTCTCGAGTTGAGCGAGCATAGTGGTCATTCGACTTGAGATACCACGATGGGATATATGAGTTATCCTCCACACTTTGATGGCAGTCACGTCAACGATCTATTCATGATTAGACCTCCGCATGTTGATTGGGTATGGACTGATGCTCATGATATCGCATATCAAGATATGATCCGTCAGTTCTGTGTACAGGGCATAGACATCCTCACGTGTTTACTATCTAGTAAATCCATGGCCATGGTATAACGTCGGAAACCAGTTTCGAGTATTATTTCATGATCGTAAATTGAAAATTGATTGTATTATACTGAACGGGTTTGAAGTTTTCATCTATATCCCAGATATTATACGGATGGCCTGTGACGGAGGGATTATAAGTATGATATGACCTCGACTTGCATAGTTTAGTGAAATTATCTGTGGTTGTCATAATCCATGAGTGGGTGGATTATGGACACAAAATTAGATTTCGTGACGGGTGAACCTAAACTTAGATAGTCCCATAATATGAAGTATACTCGTTGAGCACTTGGGCAACTCGATATGAATAATACGGATTATTCATAATACTTCACCAGTTTAAGTAAGTTAATTCAGATCGTTTAATCAGTTAAACGATAATACATGCATTAGGAAATTTTTGTCCGATAATAATTATTATGTATTTGTATTTGATAAATAATACGATTAGATACACATTGATTATTTATCAAATGAGATTTTGACACATGCCATAATACGATTAGATAAACATAGAGTGTTTTGACCACTCTTATGGCACCTAGAATTGTTCTTGAGTGCTTCGTGTGTGGTAACTTAATTGGTGTTATGATTAATTAGATTAATCTTGAAAGAATTGGATTTTAAAGCATGTAAAATGATAAATTTAGGTTATATTTCAGACCTAGAATTTCAGCAAATTTGTTGATGAAAGGTTTGTCATTTGAATGTTATGGATGTGTTTTTGGAGTTGGCACAATTGCCGGAAAAGTGTTTCTGACTTGAAATAAGCGAAAACGGTAAAAAACGGCGTTTCCGGGTGGATTTTGAGCCAACAGAGTGACGGTTGTGAAAACAGTGATTTCGTCATTGTTTGGGCAGATCATGAATTGCCTCGACACTATTGGATCTGACCTGGGCAGTTTCCATAAGTTTCGGGTAGTCGTTCGGTCTCGACTTGTTTATGTCAATACTTGATATTGAATAAATATGTTTAGGTGAAATATGAATAATTTATTAGATATTTAATAATTTATTCGATATTTTTGAAAATATTTTAAAATACGATTTCGCCCTTACCCGTGCTTCCGCTATGCCCAACTCCCAAAATCCCAACAAAAGCTACAACCAATTCAGGATATACCATCGAAGTGTGAGGTCTCTCTATACTAATACTCGACATTCTCACGCATCGTCAAACTATCCCTCTCCCACATTAAGTATCGGTACCACAGCCATGTCCGGATATTTTCCTACGGACATAAAACTACACTTTTAATACTCACAACTAATGGAATGTGCCTATAAAATCTAAAATATTAGTCTCTGATACCAAATCACTAACGACCCATTCTCTAGAGCGGGCCCAACCCTATAAAGGGGTTCACAGACCTCTTCAGTTTGAGCATTCTAGATGTCATACAAATCAAAAAATTATGTACAAATAATACATCTTAAATTATAAATCTAGTAAATTACAATACAAGTCTTAAGAATATGAAATAATGTCTTGAATATATGGACCAAAAAAAAATCCTGATACTCATGCGCTGAACAAATCCTGACTGGACACACTAAGGCAAGATTCCTATTATAAATTATAAATAGTGAGATTGAGATGGAGGTTCTCATTGTAAAAAAATCTCTCACCCATAGGGAGGAGTTGAAAGCTTGGGTATCACTAGTTTGAAACATAAACTAACGAAAGAAAATATATATGTATATATTTAATATAAAAATACATATTAATAATTATTCATAATTAACAATTAAAATATAATGATAACTAATAATGTAATTCCTAAGGAAATATTCGTTGATAAAACCCAATATTTCCCTCGATAATAATAAAATAATTTAATAAAAATAAATACTGAGAACATTTTTCTATTAATAAAACCCACAAGTTCTCTTGATAATAAATAAAATTTTTATCAATAATTTACCTCTAGAAAATCTATCAGTAAAACCCAAAATTTCATATGTACTAGGTCTATTACCGACCGAAAACAGCTTTGATAAAATCTGAAAATTTCATCGATATTTTTTATTTCCATTTTTATTGATAATTTCCGTACAAAATAAGTTCAATTGTGTTGTAATGAGTCTTGAAGATCTCAGAGTAATTGGACAAGTATTTGGACAACATGAGATAGAGATTTCATAACGATATTTACTCTTTTTCATATTCCAGAATCTTTAGAGCTCAAATTGACATGAGGTCAGTTGCATTGGCAGTTAGACTCAAATACGATCGCGTATATATAAAGAACTCATGATTTGGACAAGAGATGAGAAAGTTACAAGCGTTTTAAGTTGCCCCTGAAAACCAGTCCGCGACCCAAGTTCGTTTGGAGTTCGTAATTTGTGTTTGAACATTTTTGAGGTTGAAACTTTACGTGTGAGTTATGTTTGAAGTGCGTTCGAACGTCCATGCATAAGTAAGTTATCTTAGACACGTTTTAAAGCCAAACATTGAACCACCTTCCCCAATGGTTGAAACACAATTTCCTTGATCCAAAATCTCTCAAAGCTATCAACCTTATTTGATTCCACCATTGAAGACTTCTTTTCTCCTTGTCTTCTTCATTAATGGTGTGAATCCCTCTTTGATAAAACTTCAACACAACATAACCCAAAATTCTTAATCCTTCAGAGTTCTTTAGAAGGAAGTTTAGTAGTCGGAGTTCTAGCATCAGAGGTGATACAATCTACTCAAAGACTTCAGAGGTTCTGAAGAAAATTATGGATCGCGAGCTTGAGGAGTTACCTTGAGTTCTTGTAGTATTGAGGTACTTGAGTCGGTGGAGTTGCCACCATAGGTCTTGACCATCGCTGTAAGTTTTTCTTTATATAGTGGATTGGGCTGGTAGCCGTTCCCGGAGTGGTTTTTTACTCGCTCGAGTTTTCCACTTCGTCACCAAAATTATTGTATTATTATTGTGTGATTTTTTTATTTTCCGCAATTTATATTTGGCTTTGAATTGATATTTTGGATTTTATTATTGTTGGTTGACATTGTAATTACCTGTTAGAAATAAATAGAAACAATATTTAGGACTTGTCTTAAAATATTATGTTATTTCCGCATAGGGTCAGAACCTACGCTAATCGTGCATTTTCATTTGGTATTAGAGCTTGAACTCGATCCTTGACCCATTAGCTATGGAACGTAGTCAACCCTTAAATTGTCCATCATTTTTTAAATGCACAAAATATTTACATTGAAGGTTCTCATGAGAACTAGTGTGACTGATGAGAGAGAGATTGTTGTTAATGATGATGATTCAGAAGTCTCTCTCGATGAGTCTGTAGATGACGAAAGTCTTCAAGTAGCTTATGTTCAATTGTTTAATGAGAGTTTAGCTATTAAGAAGACTAATATATAGGTCAATAAGAGGCTAAAAGGAGTAGAGCTAGAAAAGAATGAAGCTCAAGCCAAATTTGAGCAAAGTCTTTTGATGGTAGATGACCTAGAGGAGAGGAACATAAGCCTAATTGATAGGGTCTAAAGTTTAGAGGTCATACTTGAAGATGCTAGAACTTAGATGTCTGCATTTTCTAGTAGGAATAAGAAAGTGGACCGTATGTTAGATATTAGTTTTGAGCTTAACTGTGATAATACGTCAACATTTAGAGCAATGTCTAACCCTCATAAACATGACCTAGGCAAGAAGCCCGTTGAGTGTAGTCATGTGATTCCTCCATTTGTTCCTCGTCCTGTGACCCAACCTCGATCTAGAGGTGCTGTGGGTAAACCTCGCTCTCATCCGAGGTTTGTGCTTGTATGCCATCACTGTGGCAAGGCATGACACATTAGGCCTAAGCCTAAGTGCTTCATTTTACATAAATAAAAGAAGAGGCCTAAGAGTGTGTCTCCTAGATTTGATTCTTCAAATCAAGTTTCTACACTAACAAAACAGACATAATTTCTTAGTGAAAAACTTACTTTATTGACCGGGAATACTCATATGGAAGAGGTTCCTAGAAAGATTTGGGTAAGAAAGCAAGATGTCTTCCCATATACTTCTGAATGTCTTGATCCTGACAGATATGATGAGAGTTCACTCTGGTGTAACTCTTCTTAGAAGTTGCATTTGTTTTCCCATTGCATGTGGATGTGTATGTGCGTGTGTTTTTATGATGTTGCATGTTTATTTTCTTTTCACTACATTTGGGTGAGTGTATTTTTTTTGTTATGTGTCTCTTGGTATATAGGATGGAAACCTGGACATAAATTTCATAGCCGATTCCGAATGGACGGTAGTATAATCTGCACTCGGGATACAACTCCACGTATCATTGGATATTGTCAAGCCATGTTGTGTCTTTACTTCTTTTTTTTGTGTTAAAACTTGAAAATCAAAAAAATTATTATATAATTTGAAAAAGACCGAACATATTTTTATGGCTTGTTCGAGCATGAAAAGCATGTGCATGTGATCCTGCTATGTAGGATATATGGTTATATATGTATAATATGCTTTTATTTTTCTTGATGCTCTATATGCATATGTGTGAGTGATAAAAACTCTTGGTATATCTTGTGCTTGCACTTCATATACATGATTTTATTATGTCAAGGCTTGGTCACATGTATGAGTTTTTGGAATAGCAATCTAATTTCTATCATACTTTGTTCACTAAATAGTGTGACCTTTGACTAGATGACCTTGCTATCCCCTTATAATAGCAAAAATAAAAAAAACAAAAAAAAAATTATGAGAGTCAAGTACAAAAGAGCTAATGGGCCAAATTCAAAAGATAAGGGCAAAAACCCTTCACTCGAAAGAGTTGTCATTTATGAGCTCATGATAGTTATAGGGAAAATAACATAACATGCAACCAATGTTGCGTATTTTCAGGTCCTAGTGGTGCTGGGTTTGAACATTTATTTTTGTGAACTTGGTTTATTAAGAAATGGATTTCTTTGGCTGTGTCCAGCTCATAAAATAAGGTCTTAAGCCTTGATTCATTGCAAGTACCTGTTATGCTTAGGTGTTTATGTCATATGCATAAGTGTCGTATTTACCCAAACTTAAAATGATGCATATTATTTCATGTTATAAACAGCTGAATACTGACTGGGTATCACTATATTTGGTTAAAGTGTTGTTTCAGTCAGTTTTTGATAACATTTTTTTTCCTCATTATATGCTTATGTGTGCTCTTTGTCATTACATACTATTTCTTTTGAGGTATTTTTTTAGTCTTGTTTTTACTTCCCATGTGTTATTATTTGCTAACTGAGTAAGCCTGTTCTCTTCCATGTGTTGTCTTCCTTGTTACGTTTCATTTATGTTTCATTTTTCTTTGTCATTTCGTGATAAAAATGAGGAGAATAGGATTAAGGGGGAGAATAGTTAATCACGTGGGAGATCCATTTGTTTTGATATCCCCATTTGAAGAGGGGAGTAAGATTAAAATGGAGTAGGATATCTACCTGTTTATATGTTTATATGCATGTGTTTCTTATCTACTTTATTTGTCTTTAATAATCCTAATGTTTTTCACGGTATATTATTATTTGTGGATGTTTCAGGTAAGCAGGTTATTTTTTGCGATGGCATTAATTTCAAGATTACTTGGTTAGGTATTAGATCGAGTCATATTGTAATAAGTCATTGTCTTGATGGTTGGCAGTTGGCTATTTCCTTTTTGGATCTTTTACTGTAATCTTTGTAATAGGTAGTGTTTTGTCACGGAATACCAAATGGGGAGATTGTTAGTTCCATTTTTATTGCAATATATGTACAAAATAAGTTCAATTGAGTTATAATGAGTCTCGAAGTAATTGGACAAGTATTTGGACAACATGAGATAGAGATTTCAGAGTGATGTTTACTCTTTTACATATTCCAGAATATTTAGAGCTCAAATTGACATGAGGTCACTTGCATTGGAAAGTAGACTCGAAGACGATAGCGTACATATAAAGAACTCATGATTTGGACAAGAGATGAGAAGGTACAAGCGTTTTAATTTACCCTTGAAAACCAGTCTGTGACCCGCGTTCGTGTGGAATTCGTACTTGCGTATGAATGTTTTCGAGGCAGAAACTTTGCATTTGAGTTGCGTTTAAAGTGCGTTCGAACGTCGCTGCGTAAGTAGGTTATCTTGGGGGTGTATTTAATTGAGATTTTAAAAGATTATTTATGGATAAATAAGTCCAATGGATTTTAAAAGACTATTTAAGAATGTAATGACTTATAAGATTTTTTGACGGTTTTTTTAATCAGAATTTTTTACTTATTGGATTTTAAAAGATTTATATCATAAGAATTTAAAATATTTGAAAGGACCACATATAAATTATTATTATTTTTTTACTTTTATGATGCTAACTAACCAATTTTTAATCGGTTTATGAATAATGTCTATCTAATTCAATGAGACATTCTTTTCTCGGGTAATTCTCGTCCAAGTCACCCCTCTACTGAATTAACAATGCTATAATTTCTATCATGGTTAGGTGGGGATGTCTCAACCATTACAACTACCTTTTCTTTACAAGCTATGTTGGTGGTAATATTTCCAGGACTTAAGCAATCTATCAATATTTTACTAACAATGTAGATAATTTTACTAATGAAAATGCTTAATTATCTCAGATTATTTTCTGAGTTTACGTGACAGAATTTTATGTCTCTCACCTAAGAATAAAATATAACACCTCGGCATCACTGATCTTAATAAGTGATAAATATTTTTTTCCTCATATTTGGGTTTTTTTTTTAAAAAAAATAGAAGTAAAAAATGTTGGTTTCTATGAATATTCCCAAGATCATAATGAACAATGAAATGAATGAATATAATTTAGATGTATTGCAGAACCATACTTTCAAAAATCGGTTTGGATGTGAAGCTCAACAAAAAAATTTCCTCCTCTAAGCCTTCTTTGATTCGGTCAAGGATGAGTGTGGATGAAGATGATGAAGCTCCAAGCTTTATGGATTCCAAGCTCTAAGATGAGGTTCCCTATCACCTTCTATTGATCCTTCAAGTGTGCTAGCAAAATGAAAGAAAAATCAAATCTTCCTTCTCATTTGGAGAGTTTCGGCCAAACCTAATGGGAGAGAGAGATTTTGTGTTTTTGTTTCTTTGTTTTCTAAAAAAAAAAATTGAAAAAGCTAATAAAAAATCCTTTACCAAAAGTTTGTATAACCTTTCAAAAAGTCAACAAAGTTTTGGCTCCAAACTTTTCATTAAATAGCCACACCTAACTCCATCATGAATAGTGACTATGTGTCTTTCGCCAAAAAGTGAATTTTGACATCTATCACTAATGAATGACAAATGATGTGACTTCACAATGTGACTTGTGGGCCCCACTCGATTCAAAATGCGAGTGGGCCCGCAAACACTTCCGGGCTCAGTTTTGCTAATTCCGAATTAACGAATTTCGGTCGTGACGTAATTAAATAATTTTACCTAGTGAAATTACTATTCACATCGCTAACGAATTAATTCCAAATTAACTCGTTTGCCCGAATTAAAATTCGATTTTAATTCCGTGTCGAAATCTAATTTCTTTTAATATATTGAATATATTAATTTAACGATTAATTCCAAATTAATCTTTCTCTCTCTTCAAATAGTACTTTATCCAAGATAAAGCTTCTCCTTAATTAATCACAGATTAATAAAGTTCGAATCAAACGTCATCGGTGAATCTTCGGGAAGCGACCCAAGAGATATCTGGATATGTTGGCAATAAATACGATCGTCGAACTATCCGAACACGTACGTATCTCGTACTACATTTTTACCGATTTACGAGATAAGGTTGGCTTCTAGCAAAACATCATGCCTACCCAATTCTCCAGAAATATTCTTACTGGAATATACGATCTTTATCAGGCGTAGTATACCGTAGTATAGCGTATTGCGATCCAGTATCGGATGTCACGTGCAAGGCCTGGGGCTGGAATAGTGTCTGCCCCGCACATATCGGATATTAAGCAACTAGTCTCTTTGAATCGGATAATCATGACCTTGTCATATTATCCCGATGGTTCCAACACTATAGAGAACCAGTTCTGAATCCCTGCGTGATCATCTTCTCCATATGTCTGAAGTGATACTTCCGTCTTGACATCACATCCAATACATTACGATTCTCAATAAACCTAGAAGAGGCGTACACAGAACCTGTTAAAGCCCTGGACTACCAAAACCAAAGTTTACCGATTGTCGCAAGTACTAGCGATGCAAGTTTCAGATTAAGACCAAATACACCTACCCTAAAGCGGACTCCCATAGACACATATACATAATACTCGTGGGTTCTATCCAGAGCGAAGCTTTTTTCCGTACCATCGGTAAAACACAACCTCCTATCGCACTTGCATAAGTATTCTATACTTAAACCTATGAGAACTATGCCATTATGCCCTCACAACGCGCACAAGTGCAATACTAGTCTATTCCGCATTATCGATATCCAGTCTCGATAATACTATGACTAGGGATATTTAATGATTAAACCTTTATGGATTGATACTGTCTCATATCATCTCAATCCGGAACTAATCATATGGACTTTTACCATTTATATATATCAAAGTAAATGAATCACAAATCGGTAAAAGGTAATTTCATTACTACATAGTTAATTTTGTACAAAAAAACACAATGTATTTTATAAATAGTGACGCTATGGGTCATAACTGTCCAACAATCTCCCACTTGGCCTATAGCCAGTCACTCAAGCATCTAATACCTGAACTATGTACATGTCGCTCAAACTTTTACTGAGGAATCGCTTTCATCAGCGGATCTACCTTGTTGTCATCTGATGCGACCTTCTCGACCTCCACATCGCCACATTATATGATCTCACGTATCAGATGGAAACATCGAAGAACATGCTTAGACCGTTGATGAGACCGCGGCTCCTTAGCCTGTGCTATAGCCCCGTTATTGTCACAATACAATGGAACTGGCTCAGCTGCTAACGGAACTACTCCTAATCCAATTAGGAATTTTCGGATCCAAGCTTCTTCAGCTGCAGCAATGTACTCCGCTTCTGTTGTTGAATCGACAACAGTCTCTTACTTTGAAGATTTCCAGCTCACTGCTCCGTTATTCAAATAAAATATGTACCCTGATTGCGACTTACAGTCGTCTTTTTCGGTTTGGAAACTTACATCGGTATACCCAGTTACCTCAAGTTCTCCATCTCCATAGATTAAGAAGATATCCTTAGTTCGTTTAAGATACTTTCGGATATTCTTAACCGTCATCCAGTGACCTTCACCTAGATCGGCCTGATAGCGTCTACACATGCTCAAAGCATAGGAAACATCAGGTCGCATACATATCATGGCATACATGATCGATCCAACTGCCGAGGTGAAAGATATCTGATTCATGTTGTCTCTCTCATCTTGAGTTTTAGGACACATGTCCTTAGATAGATAGACACCATGTGACACTGGCAACAGTCCTCTTTTGGACTGATCAATGTTGAATCTCTTCAACACTTTGTCAATGTACGTGCTCTGGGAGAGTCCAGGCAGCTTTCTAGATCTATCCCGGTAGATCTTTATTCCCAAAATAAAGGCCGCTTCTCCCAGATCTTTCATGGAGAATTTCAATGAAAGCCAAGCTTGCACCGACGTTAGCATGGGAATGTCATTGCCTATAAGCAATATATCGTCAACGTAAAGGACAATAAAAGTCAATGCTCTCCCACTAACTTTCTTGTATACACAAGGATCATCTTCATTTTGAATGAAATCATATTCTTTTATGATCTCATCAAAATGTTGGTTCCAAGACCGCGATGCTTGCTTCAGTCCATAAATGGACCGATTTAACTTACAAACCTTGTTTGCAAGTCTAGGCACGATAAAACCGTCAGGCTGTTGCATATAAAAATCCTCCAAAAGGTTTCCGTTAAGGAAAGCAGTTTTAACATCCATCTGCCATATCTTGTAATCGAAATATGCAGCTATTGCAAGCATTATCCGAATGGATTTAATCATGGCAACGGGTGAGAAAGTTTCGTCATAATCGACACCATGTCGTTGACGATACCCCTTCGCTACAAGCCTAGCTTTGTACGTTTGTACTTTTCCATCCATGTTAGTCTTCTTCTTGAAGACCTATTTGCATCCAATAGGCTTTACGCCTTCTGGTGTATCAACCAGTGTCCAAATTTGGTTGGTGGACTTCATGGCTTCTTTCCATAAAGCGGAATCGATATCTTGTATCGCTTCCTCATACGTAGTCGGTTCGTTATCCTCAATAAAATTAATATCTACATGAGGTGAGATCAGAAACTCATACCTTTCAGGTTGTTTTCTAACTCTCTCCGACCTACGCGGTCCTTGTGTAATAGAAGATTGTGGTACAGTCTCATCCCGGATGGACTGTTCTTGTTCCGTTGAGGATTCTATGCCAGAAATAATATCACTTCGATTTTCATCGAGTTTTACTTTCCTCCCACTAACCACTGCATTCAGGAATTCCTTCTCAAGGAACACCGCATGTAGAGCAACAAATACTTTTTTCTCTCGTGGGTGATAGAAGTAATATCCTTTGGTTTCCCTAGGATATCCTACGAATAGACATTTATCCGATTTGGGTTCAAGTTTGGTACCTTCCAAACATTTGACGTATGCCCAGTATCCCCAAATCTTCAAGAATGAGATACCCGGTTTCTTTCCTGTCCATATCTCATACGGAGTCTGTTGAACAGACTTTGACGGAACCTTATTCAAAATAAGTATTGCATTGTTTAATGCATATCCCCAGAAGGAAATAAGTAGCTCAGTGCGACTCATCATAGACCTAACCATATCCAACAAAGTTCGGTATCTCCATTCGGACACACCGTTTAACTGCGGTTTTTCCAGGAGGAGTCCAACTATGAAAGAATACCATATTCTTTCAAGTAATCTAGAAACTCATTGCTCAAGTATTCGCCACCACGGTCCGACCGTAATGTCTTTATACTATTGCCAGTCTATTTTTCAACTTCGTGTCGAAACTCTTTGAATTTCACAAAAGTTTCTGACTTGTGTCTTATAAGATACACATAACCATAATGAGATGCATCAACCGTAAAGGTTACGAAGTATTCGTATCCACCTCTAGCCTGGCTAGACATGGGCCCACAAACGTCACTATAAAAGAGGGCTAACAGTTCAGTGGCGCGTTCACCCTTACCACTAAAAGGTGATTTAGGCATTTTGCCTAATAAGCAAGATTCGCAGACGTCATATGAATTTGGATCAAATCCGTCCAAGTACCCACTCTTCGAAAGTGTGTATATGCGAGTCTTGTTTATGTGTCCCAGACGATAGTGCTACATATAAGTTTCATCTTTGTTACTCATTTTGAGCCTTTTGTTTGTTATATTATATGTTGGAGATAGATTTATATTCAAAATATAAAGACCATTATTTGCAACAGCAGTGCAAATTTCTACAGTATTTTTATATAAGTAACACCCAGTGTTCCGAAATAAAAGTATACCCACATTGGGTTAACATAGATACAGATATGATATTCCTAGTCAAACTAGGTACACAATAATAGTCATTTAGTTCAAGTACATGCCCCGAGGGTAGTTCTAAAACAAAAGTGCACACGGCCAAAACAGCAACAGGTGTCCCGTACATAATCGACACCATGTGGTTGACGATACCCCTTCACTACAAGCCTAGCTTTGTACGTTTGTACTTTTCCATCCATATGAGTCTTCTTCTTGAAGACCCATTTGCATCCAATAGGCTTTACGCCTTCTGGTGTATCAACCAGTGTCCAAACTTGGTTGGTGGACTTCATGGCTTCTTTCCATAAAGCGGAATCGATATCTTGTATCGCTTCCTCATACGTAGTCGGTTCGTTATCCTCAATAAGATTAATATCTACATGAGGTGAGATCAGAAACCCATACCTTTCAGGTTGTTTCCTGACTCTCTCCGACCTACGCGGTCCTTGTGTAATAGAAGATTGTGGTACAGTCTCATCCCGGATGGACTATTCTTGTTCCGTTGAGGATTCTATGCCAGAAATAGTATCACTTCGATTTTCATCGAGTTTTACTTTCCTCCCACTAACCACTGCATTCAGGAATTCCTTCTCAAGGAACACCGCATGTAGAGCAACAAATACTTTGTTCTCTCGTGGGTGATAGAAGTAATATCCTTTGGTTTCCCTAGGATATCCTACGAATAGACATTTATCTGATTTGGGTTCAAGTTTGGTACCTTCCAAACATTTGACGTATGCCCAGTATCCCCAAATCTTCAAGAATGAGAAACCCGGTTTCTTTCCTGTCCATATCTCATACGGAGTCTGTTGAACAGACTTCGACGGAACCTTATTCAAAATAAGTATTGCATTGTTTAATGCATATCCCCAGAAGGAAATAAATAGCTCAGTGCGACTCATCATAGACCTAACCATATCCAACAAAGTTCGGTTTCTCCATTCGGACACACCGTTTAACTGCGGTGTTCCAGGAGGAGTCCACTATGAAAGAATACCATATTCTTTCAATTAATCTAGAAACTCATTGCTCAAGTATTCGCCACCACGGTCCGACCGTAATGTCTTTATACTATTGCCAGTCTATTTTTCAACTTCGTGTCGAAACTCTTTGAATTTCACAAAAGTTTCCGACTTGTGTCTTATAAGATACACATAACCATAATGAGATGCATCAACCGTAAAGGTTACGAAGTATTCGTATCCACCTCTAGCCTGGCTAGACATGGGCCCACAAACGTCACTATAAAAGAGGGCTAACAGTTCAGTGGCGCGTTCACCCTTACCACTAAAAGGTGATTTAGGCATTTTACCTAATAAGCAAGATTCGCAAACGTCATATGAATTTGGATCAAATCCGTCCAAGTACCCACTCTTCGAAAGTGTGTATATGCGAGTCTTGTTTATGTGTCCCAGACGACAGTGCTACATATAAGTTTCATCTTTGTTACTCATTTTGAGCCTTTTGTTTGTTATATTATATGTTGGAGATAGATTTATATTCAAATTATAAAGACCATTATTTGCAACAGCAGTGCAAATTTCTAAATCATTTTTATATAAGTAACACCCAGTGTTCCGAAATACAAAAGTATACCCACATTGGGTTAACATAGATACAGATATGATATTCCTAGTCAAACTAGGTACACAATAATAGTCATTTAGTTCAAGTACATGCCTTGCGGGTAGTTCTAAAACAAAAGTGCCCACGACCAAAACAAAAACAGGTGTCCCGTACATAATCGACACCATGTGGTTGACGATACCCCTTCACTACAAGCCTAGCTTTGTACGTTTGTACTTTTCCATCCATATGAGTCTTCTTCTTGAAGACCCATTTGCATCCAATAGGCTTTACGCCTTCTGGTGTATCAACCAGTGTCCAAACTTGGTTGGTGGACTTCATGGCATCTTTCCATAAAGCGGAATCGATATCTTGTATCGCTTCCTCATACGTAGTCGGTTCGTTATCCTCAATAAGATTAATATCTACATGAGGTGAGATCAGAAACCCATACCTTTCAGGTTGTTTCCTGACTCTCTCCGACCTACGCGGTCCTTGTGTAATAGAAGATTGTGGTACAGTCTCATCCCGGATGGACTATTCTTGTTCCGTTGAGGATTCTATGCCAGAAATAGTATCACTTCGATTTTCATCGAGTTTTACTTTCCTCCCACTAACCACTGCATTTAGGAATTCCTTCTCAAGGAACACCGCATGTAAAGCAACAAATAATTTGTTCTCTCGTGGGTGATAGAAGTAATATCCTTTGGTTTCCCTAGGATATCCTACGAATAGACATTTATCCGATTTGGGTTCAAGTTTGGTACCTTCCAAACATTTGACGTATGCCCAGTATCCCCAAATCTTCAAGAATGAGAAACCCGGTTTCTTTCCTGTCCATATCTCATACGGAGTCTGTTGAACAGACTTTGACGGAACCTTATTCAAAATAAGTATTGCATTGTTTAATGCATATCCCCAGAAGGAAATAAGTAGCTCAGTGCGACTCATCATAGACCTAACCATATCCAACAAAGTTCGGTATCTCCATTCGGACACACCGTTTAACTGCGGTGTTCCAGGAGGAGTCCACTATGAAAGAATACCATATTCTTTCAAGTAATCTAGAAACTCATTGCTCAAGTATTCGCCACCACGGTCCGACCGTAATGTCTTTATACTCTTGCCAGTCTATTTTTCAACTTCGTGTCGAAACTCTTTGAATTTCACAAAAGTTTCCGACTTGTGTCTTATAAGATACACATAACCATAATGAGATGCATCATCCGTAAAGGTTACGAAGTATTCGTATCCACCTCTAGCCTGGCTAGACATGGGCCCACAAACGTCACTATAAAAGAGGGCTAACAGTTCAGTGGCGCGTTCACCCTTACCACTAAAAAGTGATTTAGGCATTTTGCCTAATAAGCAAGATTCGCAGACGTCATATGAATTTGGATCAAATTCGTCCAAGTACCCACTCTTCGAAAGAGTGTATATGCGAGTCTTGTTTATGTGTCCCAGACGACAGTGCTACATATAAGTTTCATCTTTGTTACTCATTTTGAGCCTTTTGTTTGTTATATTATATGTTGGAGATAGATTTATATTCAAAATATAAAGACCATTATTTGCAACAGTAGTGCAAATTTCTACATCATTTTTATATAAGTAACACCCAGTGTTCCGAAATACAAAAGTATACCCATATTGGGTTAACATAGATACAGATATGATATTCCTAGTCAAACCAGGTACACAATAATAGTCATTTAGTTCAAGTACATGCCCCGAGGGTAGTTCCAAAACAAAAGTGCCCACGGCCAAAACAGCAACAGGTGTCCCGTTTCTAACACGCATATCAATCTCCCATGAAGCCAGTCTCCTGCTAATCTGCAGATCCTGCACATCAGTACATATATGAGTACCACAACCAGAATCAAAAATTCAATTTTTAAAACTAGAAGTAGTCATGTTTATTTCAATAACAAACATACCTGAGGCTGGTGCTTTGCCCGCCTTTATCTCATTCTAGAGTGCCTTGTACTCACGGCAGTCACACTTCCAGTGACCCCGCTTGCCGCATTGGAGGCAAACATCCTGAGATTTGTCCTTAGGCTTCCCGGAAAGTTTTGACGAGTTGACCTTGCCCTTTCTTTTATGCTTCTTCTTCTTCACACCTCCAGTTGCCTTGGGCCCAGCCCTCGGTGTCTGAGATGTTGAAGCAAAGTGTGCCCCGCGCTTGTTTCCCTTGAGAAGCTCATTCTCATCTTCCTTAAGAGTAGACAATAACTCTCCAAGAGTATCATCTGTGTTCATCAAATTATAGTTTATGATGAATTGTCTTCAGGTGTCGGGGAGAGATTGCAAGATCATATCTATAGTAATCTCAGCCTCAAAAACTATCCCCATCTCAGCTAGCTCATCTATGTCAGCGATCATCTGTGCCACATGGGACTCAATAGACATGCCTTCTGACATACGTGAACGGAAGAGCTTCTTTACCAACTCATATCTCTACGACCTCTTGTTAGATCGGTGAAGATCGTGCAACCTCGCCAACATGTTATAAGGATCCAAGTCCTTATTCTGTCGACGGAAATGTTGAGTCATGGAAGCAGGCATAATAGACTGAGCAGTATCATAATCATCGCTATGAGTCTTCTGATCAGGTGCGGGTTTAGGCCCAAGAGGTGTCTGAATGGTGTATAACAGCCTCTCGGCTCCAAGGACTATCCTTAGATTCATTTCCCAATCGGTAAAGTTCGTGCCCTTAAAGACATTCTCGCCCATGAAAATATCTCGGATATTTCCCTTTCCAGTCATCTTGACTATGATAGTCCAACTATCTAGTCAACGATATTTGGGGTACAGTCTAACTGTTACAAGGAAAATAACATTATATTAGTCCAACTAATAAAATAATTTTGACAAAATTAATTTAAAAGCGCATAAAGCTAAGTATATGAATGAAATTACAAATTCAATACTAGCCTCCCACTATTTTTCGGCGAGCCGCTAATCCTCTGTCGAGTACTCGGGAAACCCAGTTTTCTAGTGGGCTAGGATCTCGTTAAATAACACACAACCTTGACTTTGGACAACAAGTTGTATGATATTTAACTAGGTAGATCTCGAAGATCAATTAGATCTCATCCAATTCCTAGATCCGGTAGGTGGACATCCAAGTTCGAACATATATACAATACATATGCCAATATATCCAATATATTTTCCTAACCTTTTTCCTCTGAATCAACTAAGCCTTGGCTTTGGCACAACAAGCTTAATGATTCCAGTTAAGCGGAACCCATTGACATGAAAAGTTTCGTAATCAATTTCGATGGACAAGAAGTGATCTTGACTTTGGCCAACAAATCACGACTTGGACAAGACACCGATATGGAACAAAACTCTCATGATTCAAACACATGCACAATTGACAAAGGTCTTGACTTTGGCCAACAAACCAATGCCAATTTTGGATCTTGAGTAAGAATCATTCAACGGAAGGAAAAATCGCTTAATATTACTTTGAGGGTTTTTCACGTAAATTGGCAACCAATTTATTATCTTTGTTAAGGTCTCATCATACACCCTTAAGCATGCTTCTAAAACATAATAAAGCGCGGAAAGTAAATTAATAACGATATGCGGATGGATATATAAACAGATTGTTCCTATAACAAATCACTCACTTTCCTCTCCCCGGCTAGCACTATTCTACTTCTACCCAATTACATAATACAATAAGAGAAACCTCATTTACATTGAGGGGAATTAGGTGAGAAGAGAATACAAAGAATCAATAAGAGAGAAGGCTGGACACGCAGGTCCAATTTATAAATTTCAAATTTATAATAATTTCCAAAATTACCATTTCCCTTCTAATATCCATCTGATATATGCTATTCATTCAACACATCCATATATTCATTGAAGCATGTTATTAAATCAAACTAATCAAATTAATTATCTTTGAATATAAGTGATCATCCAATATTCAAACAATGATTTGATTTTGCGCGAGTCCAACTCGTTTGAGAATAAGTACTTAAAGTACGAATTCTTGAATTATATCGAACTACTCGTTGAATCTAATTTAAGTCGTATTCAATACTAATTCATGTATTTAATTCCAAATTAAATATTTACACTTTTAATGCGCTTTAACCACTTAGATTTCAAATCTAATCTTAATGGGTTTCAAAGCCCAACTAACATCCAATGTTTATTTAATTAAAGTCTGATGGGCTTTCAATTGATTTCATAAGGCATGGGCTTTGGCCAATGTGGGTCAAACCCAATTACCAAGTCCAAGTAAGGAATCACCCTCATTTGCTATAAAACCAATATCAAGCTCATTAGGCCCAATTAAAGTTTAAAGCCCATTTATTACATTTGGACTTAATGAAATGATTTAGGCCTAATTTGGATCCAATCCAATTTGCCTAAACCAACTTGGCCCAACCAAGCCCATTATGCCCAAATATAATAATTTCAAGCCCAATTCAAAATTAAGCCCATTAACCAAATTTTAAAATTCCAAATTTTATAACTTAATTAATTAAAGTGTAATACATCAATTAATTAACTAAATCAATATTTCCAAAATATAATTTACCAATTAATTATGTATCTAATTGTTCAATTATTGTCCAACAATTTTTTAATCAAAATCAATTTCATACATGCCATAAAGCTCTCGGCTAAGGTAAGGTTTATAGTCCGATTTCGTTTTTCAATCCGATCGAATTACAAATCGACTTTTCCATTCGTTTCATCTCATTCAATGATCATTAAAATAAAATTGTCCAAGAGCTTAGGGTACTAGGAGCATTCGGCCAAGCCATAATGTGGGGGAAGTTTTGATCCAATCACAATTTGTTGAAATTGATCCAATCACATCTCATTTCATCAACATATAAGCATACTCAACCATTCAATTTAATCAAATCATGCTCACATGGATTTTCCCCAAATTTTACCCTAATAAATTTCATGCTCATTATAGGCTTTGATACCATTGTTGGTTTCTATGAATATTCCCAAGATCATAATGAACAATGAAATGAATGAATATAACTTAGAAGTATTGCAGAACCATACTTACAAAAATCGGTTTGGATGTGAAGCTCAACAAAAAAAATTTCCTCCTTCAAGTCCTCTTTGATTCGGCCAAGGATGAGTGTGGATGAAGATGATGAAGCTCCAAGCTTTATGGATTCCAAGCTCTAAGATGAGGTTCCCTATCACCTTCTATTGATCCTTCAAGTGTGCTAGCAAAATGAAAGAAAAATCAAATCTTCCTTCTCATTTGGAGAGTTTCGGCCAAGCCTAAAGAGAGAGAGAGATTCTGTGTTTTTGTTTCTTTGTTTTCTAAAAAATAAAATTGAAAAAGCTAATAAAAAATCATTTACCAAAAGTTTGTATAACCTTTCAAAAAGTCAACAAAGTTTTGGCTCCATACTTTTCATTAAATAGCCACACCTAACTCCATCATGAATAGTGACTAGGTGTCTTTCGCCAAAAAGTGAATTTTGACATCTATCACTAATGAATGACAAGTGATGTGACTTCACTATGTGACTTGTGTGCCCCACTCGATTCAAAATACGAGTGGGCCCGCAAACACTTCCGGGCTCGGTTTCGCTAATTTTGAATTAACGAATTTCCGTCGCGACGTAATTAAATATTTTTGCCTAGCGAAATTACTATTCACATCGCTAACGAATTAATTCCAAATTAACTCGTTTGCCCAAATTAAAATCTGATTTTAATTCTGCATCGAAATCTAATTTCTTTTAATATATCGAATATATTAATTTAATGATTAATTTCAAATTAATCTTTCCCTCTCTTCAAATAGTACTTTATCCAAGATAAAGTTTCTCCGTAATTAATCCCAGATTAATAAAGTTCGAATCAAACGTCATCGGTGAATCTTCGGGAAGCGACCCAAGAGATCTCTGGATATGTTGGTAATAAATACGGTCGTCGGACTATCCGAACACGTACGTACCTCGTACTACATTTTTATCGATTTACGAGGCAAGGTTGGCTTCTAGCAAAACACCATGCCTACCCAATTCTCCAGAAATATTCTTACTGGAATATACGATCTTTATCAGGCGTAATATACCGTAGTATAGTGTATTACGATCTAGTATCGGATGTCACGTGCAAGGCCTGGGGCTAGAATAGTGTCTGCCTCGTACGAAGCACATATCGGATATCAAGCAACTAGTCTCTTTGAATCAGATAATCATGACCTTGTCACATTATCCCGATGGTTACAACACTATAAAGAACCAGTTCTGAATCCCTACGTGATCACCATCTCCATATGTCTGAAGTGATACTTCCGTCTTGACATCACATCCAATACACTACGATTCTCAATAAACCCAGAAGAGGCGTACACAGAACCTGTTAAAGCCCTGGACGACCAAAATCAAAGTTTACCGATTGTCGCAAGTACTAGCGATGCAAGTCTCAGGTTAAGACCAAATACACCTACTCTGAAGCGGACTCCCATAGACACATATACATACTACCAATGGGATTCCGCGGGGTCTATCTAGAGCGAAGCTGTTTTCCGTACCATCGGTAAAACACAACCTCCTATCGTACTTGCATAAGTATCCTATACTTAACCACATGAGAACTATACCGTTATGCCCTCACAACGCGCACAAGTGCAATACTAGTCTATTCCGCATTATCGATGTCCAGTCTCGAATAATACTATGACTAGGGATATTTAATGATTAAAACTTTATGGATTGATACTGTCTCATATCATCTCAATCCGGAACTAATCATATGGACTTTTACCATTTATATATATCAAAGTAAATGAATCACAAATCGGTAAAAGGCAATTTCATTACTACATAGTTAATTTTGTACAAAAAACACAATGTCGTTTAAAAATAGTGACGCTATGGGTCATAATTGTCCAACAAAAAATTAGCGAGAAAACGAGGAAAAAGTCATTCTTGTGCTAAATTCCCTTTGTACATTATCATCTATTCGATTGAAGAAGTTCTGCCAGCCTCAAAGAAAATCTAGGAAATTATCTTTAAATGTGATAGAATTTTCCTCCTCAAAAATGAAATTCATTAAGAAATATAGTTGGAGGAATGACATTACCAGTTGCATTTAAAAGAAAGTTTTATGGTTTTGTTTGAAAGAAAAAAGAAGAAATTACTAATTAGAAAGTAACTTGTGTTGAGTTCTAATTTAGGTCCCAAAATCAACAATATCAAGCACAAAAACGCATGAATACATCAAGGAGTAAGGCGGAATACATACTCACATTGATGGGTTTTGATGAAATGAAGAATACAAGCCTTCAAGCTCCCTCCACATGCTCGCCCAAGGCTTCTCCTTGCTACGGAATGCTCGGTTTTGGTGGTGGTGGTCTCCTCCAAATTCGGCCATGGATGTCCTCCATTAAAGCTCCAAGCTTTGAGATTCCAAGCTCACAAATTCGTTTCCCTATCACCTATGTAAAACCCATGTGTGTGCTAGCACTTCTTCTTCTCCATATTGATTGATCAAACCAAACAAAAGAGTGAAGAAATCGTCCAAGACAATGAAAGAGAAGATGAAATTTTTGGCTCCAAAACATGTCAAAACCGTGAGCCTAGGAGGGAGAAGCAATTTCGTTTTTTTTTTGCTTGGTAGGGAGAGAGAAAAAATGATTTACTTATATATTTATTTCATTTTCAAAAAATAAAATCAAATACAAAAAGTCAAAAAGCAAAATGCTTTTCAATCACATCTCTTTTACTTTAGTCACATCACACACTTTAACTTTAAGTCACATCACCTTTAATAAAGTGACATGTTGTCAAGTCACATCATTCAAAGTGACAATTGATTTGACAATTGATGCGACTAGTGATTTGATGCTTGATGTGACTTGCGTGCCGCGCTCGAATTCAAAATGCGAATGCGCTCGCAATCACTCTCGGGCTCGGGTTCGCTAATTCCAAATTAACGAATTTTCCGTCGCGTCGTAATTAAATGATTACGCCTAGCGAAATCACTATTCACGTCGCTAACTAATTAATTCCAAATTAATTCGTTCGCCCGAATTAAAATCCAATTTTAATTCCGCGTCGAAATCCAATTTCATATAATATATCAGATATATTATTTTATCGATTAATTCCAAATTAATCGTTCTCTCTCTTTAAATAATATTTTTCCCAGATAAAATATCTCCGTAATTAATCCCAGATTAATTTTCTCTCTCATCGAATTAATCCCAGATTAATTTTCTCTCTCTTTTAATTAATCCCAGATTAATTAAAGTGCGAGTCATACATCATCGGTGAATCTTTGGGAAGCGACCTATGAGATCTCCGGATATGTTGGCAGTAAATTCGGTCGTCGGACTATCCGAACATGTAAGTACCTCGTACTACGTTTATACCGATTTACAAGACAAGGTTGGCTTCTAGCAAAGCGCCATGCCTACCCAATTCTCCAGAAATATTCTTATAGGAATATATAGATCTGTATCAAGCGTAGTATACTAAGTATTGTGCATATCGGTCCAGTATCGGATAGTCACGTGCTAGGGCTGGGGCTGGATAAGTGTCTGCCCCGTCCGAAACACATATCGGATGTCTGGTAATATAGTCTCTATAATCGGATATTCATGACCTGGTCACAATATCCCGATTGGTTGCGCAACACTCAAGAGCACTAGTACCGTATCCTGCGTGACATCATCTCCACTATGACTGAAGTGATACTTCCATCTTGACATCACACCCAATACACTACGACTCTCTGATAAACCCAGAAGTGGTGTACTCAGAACCGGTTAAAGGCCTGTACCACCAAGACCAAAGTCTACCGATTATCACAAGTATTAGCGATGTAAGTCTCAGGTTAAGACTATACACACCTACCTTGATTTCGGCCTCCCATAGACACATAGTCATAATACCAATGGGATTCCGAGGGGTCTATCCAGAGCGAAGCTGTTTCCCGTACCATCGGTGAAGCACGACCTCCTATCGCACTTGCATAAGTATCCCATACTTATATATATGAGAACTATGTCGTTGTGCCCTCACAACGCGCACAAGTGCAATACTAGCCTATTCCGCATTATCGATGTCCAGTCTCGATAATACTCCAGCTAGGGATATTTAATGATTAATCCTTCGGGGATTGATACTGTCTCATATCATTCTCAATCCAGGAACTAATCATAGGGACCTCTCTTCATTTATACATCTATGGTGATCTAATCACAAAAGATGAGAGTGCAATTTCCTTGTCACATAGTTAATTTGCTACAACAACACAATGATCTGTGCAAATAGTGACGCTATGGGTCATTTTGTCCAACAATCTCCCACTTGGCACATAGCCAGTCACTCAAGTGTCCCACACCCGAACTATGTACGGTTCGCTCAAATTGCTGAGAAAAGCTTTCGTCAGCGGATTTGCATGATTATCATCTTGATGCGATTTATTTGATCATCACATCGCCATGATGTATGATCCGAACGAATCAGATGAATATGTAAGTATGTATCTGGGTCGTTGATGAGACCATTAATTCCTTAGCCTGTGCTGATGCCTAGCTCAGCTGCTAACAGAACTATATCTAATCAAATTAGATATGTATCGACTCAAATGACTTCTATTGCTGCCTCAGCTGCTGCAATTAACCCGCATTATTGTTTATTCGGTAACAGTATCTTGCTTGGAAGATTTCCAGCTCACTGCACCGTTATTCAAACTGTATAGTACCGTTTGCGACTTTTAGTCGTCTTTATCGGTTATAGGAAACTTGCTACAGTGATCCCAGTCACTTCAAGTTCTACTTCTCCATAGACTAAGACAGCATCCTTAGTTCTCTAAGATACTAACGGATGTTCCTAACATCAATCCAGTGACTATCACTCGGATTAGCCTGTTTGTGAATCCATATGCTCAAAGCGTATGATACACCAGGTCTTGTTCATTTTTCAATGTACAGTTCCACGGAGAGTATTTCGAAAGCCAAGCTTTCGCCGACATTTATTTTATGGGAATATCATTTCCAAGAAATGACATATTATCATTATTTTATAGGACAGTCACTGTCAGTGCGCTCCCACTAACCTCCTTATATACACAAGAATTACTTTTCATTTTGAATTAAATCATACACCATTATGATTGCATCAAAATGATAATTCCAAGAACTTATGCTTGCGTTAGCAAGCATCATCCAAATGGATCTACCGTGGCAATAGGTAAAAGGTTGAATCGTAATCAACACAATGTCGATAACGATACCTTTCCGTTAAAAGCCTAGCTTTATACGTTGATATGTTGCCATCCATGTACGTCTTCCTTGAAGACTTATATAGTACTAGTAGGCATAATGCCATGTGGTACATCAACTAGTATCCAAACTGGTTGATATACATGGAATCCATTTCGGATTATATGGCACTTTGCCATAATATGGGAGTTGATACCTAGTATCGCTTCCTTATACGTAGCCAGTCGGTATTACTCAATAAGATAAACATCTTTTTGAGATGAGATCAGAAACCCATACCCCAGGTTGTTTTCTGATTCTCTCCGTTCTACGCGGTTCTTGTGTATTCGAAGATTAATGGTATAATTTCATCCTTGATGAACTATTTATGTTCCATTATGATTCGATGCCTTGAACAATATTACTCTGATTTTCATTGAGTTATACTATCCTCCCACTTACCACTGCATATCGGTATTCCTCTTAGGAAAACCGCATGGTGAGCAACAATCTAATTGTTCTCTTGTGAGGTGTTAAGTACAATACTTATGGTATCCCTAGGATGACCTACAATTGGCACTTATCATATTTGGGTTTTAGTTTGGTATCATCCAAACATATGCCAAGCATACCCAAATAGTCAGGAATGAGAAACCCGGTTTCTTTCCCGTTCATATCTAATATGATATCTATCAAACAGATTATTATGGAACCTTATTCAAAATAAGTTCTTGCACTATTTAAAGCTTATCCGTTGAAGGAAATGGTAGCTCAAGCGACTCGTGATTAATCTTATTATGTCTAACAAAATTCGGTTAATCCTGTTCGGAAACACCGTCAAAATGACGTGTTCCGGGAGGAGTCCTCATTGAAAGAATACTATACTCTTTCAAGTATACGAGAAACTTACTGCTTAAGTATTTTCATTACAGTCTTACCGTGACGGTTTAATACTTTAGCTGATCTGTTTGTCTATTTCGTGTCGAAACTGCGAAAGTTTCCGATTTGTGTTTCAAAAGAAACACACAACCATAACGCGATGCCACATCCGTACAGGTCACGAAATTATCATATCCATCTCTAGCCTAGCTAGACATGAACCCACTTGCTTCATTATGAACTAGGGCTAACAGATCAGTGGCATTTACACTTTTACCAAGTAAATAGTGCTATAGGCACTTTGCCCAATAAACTAGATTCGCAGACTTTATTTGAATGGAATCAAAGTAGTCCTAGTACCCACTCTTCGAAAGTGTGGATATACGAGTCTTGTTTGATTGTGTCCCAGACAACAATGCCATAATTAGTTTCTTAACTGATCAAATCAGTTTGAGCTATTTATTTGTCATGTTATGTATTTGAGATATTATTTATTTCAAAATAGAAATGCTGTTATTCACATCTAATGTGTTTATCTCAATATCATCTTTATATAATAAAACACTTTAGTGTTCTAGAATATAAAGGTACACCTGCAGCGGGTTATACGCGATAGAGAGATAATGTTCTAGTCAAACTAGTTACATTTTAACAGTTTCCTAATTTAAGTACACACCCGAGGGCAGTTCCTAAACTTAGGTATCTACGGTTAAAACAGCGACTATCGTCCCGTTTTCAATTCGCAGAGAAATCTCGTCTGAAGTCAGTATCCTGTTCAAATAGATTCTGTACAACAGTACATATTTATGTATCACACTAAGTATTTAAAATCCAATTTCAATACTAGTTGTGAACATAATTATGACAAACATATTTGAAGTAAGAGCTTTGCTCGTCTTCAATTCCTTCTTTGGATTTGTCCTATTATCTTCCTAGAAGACCTAATCCTTAATTCTGATTCAGAAATTATGGAGGCTACTACGACAAGCTTAATGGATTAAGCGCTAAAGTTATCATTATATGAATATTCCAAATTTCATATTCCACTTATTCGCTTAAATCCGGGCTTTAGGCATAATTCATTATTTTATCAAATAAAATAACTTATTAATTTCCAAGACCATCTTGAAATTATTCCCAATTTGAAATTAAAGTCGTTTAAAAAAATGCATTTTCACCCAGGATTATGTTTTAAACACTAATCTTTCATTGTATCTTGATTCTATAGTCCAACTATTTAATCAACGATTTGTGGTACTATTGATTATAATGATTATAATAGTCCAACTATATAATCAAATATAATTTAAATTAATTAACCTCAATTACATTGATTACTATAATCCAATTATAAAATCAACTGTAAGCTGAATTAATTAATTTAAATATATTGATTAATATAATCCAATTATATATAATCAGCTATAATACAGTCCACTGTTTTATTAAAACAACAATTTTAATATTAGTCCAACTAACATTTAATCTAACGACGAAATAATTTGAATGAGCGCGTATGGCGAGTAATTGAACGAGTATTGCTAATTCAATTCTTGCCTCCCACTATTTTTTTCCGGCGAGCCTCTAACCCTCTGTCGAGTACTCGGGAAACCGTGTTTCCTAGTGGGCTAGAATCCCGTTAAATATCACACAATCTTGACTTTGGCCAACAATTGTATGATAATTAACTAGGTAGATCTCGAAGATCAATTGGATCCCATCCAATTCCTAGATCCAGTAGGCGGATATCCAAATCCTAAACATATATCTTATTATGCCATACATCCAATGTATTACCTAACCTTTTCCTCTGAATCAACTAAGCCTTGGCTTTGGCACAACAAACCTAGTGATCCCAGTCAAGCGCAACCCATTGACCATGGAAAGCTTCGTAATCAATGTCGATGGACAAGAAGTGGTCTTGACTTTGCCAACAAACCACAACTTGGACAAGACAGACAACCGATATGGAACAAAACTCTCATTTCATGAATTCAAACACATCTTCGACGGACAAAGGGCTTTACTTTGGCCAACAACCCAATGCCAATCTCGGATCTTGAGTAAGAATCACTCAATGGAAGGAAAAACACTTGATATTGAGCGAGGGTTTTTCCGCGTGCAATTGGCAACCAATTTATTATCTTTGTTAAGGTCTCATCATCATACACCCTTAAACATGCATTCTAAACACATAATAAAGCGCATATGAAATAAAATAATAATGATATGCGGATGGATACTTTACATTGATCCTAGATCAAATCTCTCATTTTCTCTCTCAAAGCTAGCACATGTATTTACTTCTACCTGTTACACTACACTTCTAAGAAACCTCATTTACATTGAGGGGAATAGGTGAGAAGAGAATACAAAGAGTATATAGGTGATAAGGCTGGACACGCAGGTCCAATTTAATAAATCAAATTTATTACATTTTCAAAATTGTCCCACCCGACAATATTCATCATCCGATATACATTATTCACGCATCGCAACCATGTATTCATACAAGCATGTTATCAATCAATCTAATCCAATTAATTAATCTGATAATTAGTGATCATCCAATGTTCAAACAACGATTTGATTTTTGTTTGAGTCAAACTCGTTTTGAGAATAAGTACTCAAAGTACGAATTCTCGAATTAAATTAAACTACATAATTAAATCCAATTTAATACGCATTTAATTCTAATTCACTATTTAATTCCAAATTAAATATTACACTTTTATTAACGAACCTTCTACGATTTAAATTCCAAATTCAATCGTTATGGGTCTCAAAGCCCAATTAACGTCCATTTATTTAATTAAATCCAATGGGCTTTTAATTAATTTCTTAAGGCGTGGACTTTTGGTCAACTCGGGTCCAACCGATAACCAAAGTCCAATCCGGGAGTTACCCCATAAGCCTTTAATTAATTTTGGCCCATTAGGCCCAATTAAATAATTAAGGTTCATTAAGTCATAATTGGACTTTATGGATGCGGTTTTGGGCCTAATTGGATCCAACCAATTTTGCCTAAAACCCAACTCTGTACAACAAAGCCCAAAAGCCCAATTACAACTTATAAGGCCCAATTTCCAAAAACAAGCCCAATTAATTAACTTATAAAATTCCAAATTTCATAATTAATTAACCTAAGTGTCATACATAATTAACCACCTAATTAATATTTCTAAAAACATCAATTAGCATACTTAATCATGCATTTCAACATCAAATAGTGTCCAACACAATTTATCAAAATCAAACCCAATTTACATGCTTTAAAGTCTCTTGGCAATTTGGGGATTTTATGTCCGATTCGAATTCAATCCAATTAATTCACAATCGACATTCAATCATGTTCCCAAATGATGTCCAACATCCAATGTTCAAAAATCAAAAAATTCCAAGACATTTAGGGTTCTTTAATTTCGGCCATCATAAGCAATTTGGGGAAATTGTTCCAAACCACAATTTCAACATATTGATCCAATCAATCTTAAATAAACATACTTTAAGCATTCTCATTCATCCAATTTCACAAAATATGCTCAAAATCAAGTTTACCCAAATTGTTCACTTTATATGCCAACATAAAAAATTGGGGAAATTTGTTCCAAACACAATTTCTTCAAATTGATCCAATCAATCATTAATTCAACAACATTTAAGCATACTTAATCAATCAATTTAATCAAAATCATGCTTCAATTGATTTTACCCCCAATTTGTCATGCCCAAAATTTGGGGAAAATTGAATCCAATCCAATTTCATGAAATTGATCATGCACAACTTCAATTCATCAACATACAAGCATACTTATCATCCAATTTAACCAAATCATGCTTCATTGATTATCCCCAATTTCAAACCCTAAAAGTTTCATGCTTGATAATAGCTCTGATACCATTGTTGAGTTCTAATTTAGGTCCCAAAATCAACAATATCAAGCACAAAAACGCATGAATACATCAAGGAGTAAGGCGGAATACATACTCACATTGATGGGTTTTGATGAAATGAAGAATACAGCCTTCAAGCTCCCTCCACATGCTCGCCCAAGGCTTCTCCTTGCTACGGAATGCTCGGTTTTGGTGGTGGTGGTCTCCTCCAAATTCGGCCATGGATGTCCTCCATTAAAGCTCCAAGCTTTGAGATTCCAAGCTCACAAATTCGTTTCCCTATCACCTATGTAAAACCCATGTGTGTGCTAGCACTTCTTCTTCTCCATATTGATTGATCAAACCAAACAAAAGAGTGAAGAAATCGTCCAAGACAGTGAGAGAGAAGATGAAATTTTTGGCTCCAAAACATGTCAAAACCGTGAGCCTAGAAGGGAGAAGCAATTTCGTTTTTTTTTGCTTGGTGGGAGAGAGAAAAGAAATGATTTACTTATATATTTATTTCATTTTCAAAAAATAAAATCAAATACAAAAAGTCAAAAAGTAAAATGCTTTTCAATCACATCTCTTTTACTTTAGTCACATCACACACTTTAACTTTAAGTTACATCACCTTTAATAAAGTGACATGTTGTCAAGTCACATCATTCAAAGTGACAATTGATTTGACAATTGATGTGACTAGTGATTTGACGCTTGATATGACTTGCGTGCCGCGCTCGAATTCAAAATGCGAATGCGCTCGCAATCACTCTCGGGCTCGGGTTCGCTAATTCCAAATTAATGAATTTTCCGTCGCGTCGTAATTAAATGATTACGCCTAGCGAAATCACTATTCACGTCGCTAACTAATTAATTCCAATTAATTCGTTCGCCCGAATTAAAATCCAATTTTAATTCCGCGTCGAAATCCAATTTCATATAATATATCGGATATATTATTTTATCGATTAATTCCAAATTAATCGTTCTCTCTCTTTAAATAATATTTTATCCTAGATAAAATATCTCCGTAATTAATCCCAGATTAATTTTCTCTCTCATCGAATTAATCCCAGATTAATTTTCTCTCTATTTTAATTAATCCCAGATTAATTAAAGTACGAGTCATACATCATCGGTGAATCTTTGGGAAGCGACCCATGAGATCTCCGGATATATTGGCAGTAAATTCGGTCGTCGGACTATCCGAACACGTAAGTACCTCGTACTACATTTATAACGATTTACAAGACAAGGTTGGCTTCTAGGAAAGCGCCATGCCTACCCAATTCTCCAGAAATATTCTCATAGGAATATATAGATCGTATCAAGCGTAGTATACTAAGTATTGTGCATATCGGTCCAGTATCGGATAGTCACGTGCTAGGGCTGGGGCTGGATAAGTGTCTGCCCCGTCCGAAACACATATCGGATGTCTGTAACATAGTCTCTATAATCGGATATTCATGACCTGGTCACAATATCCTGATTGGTTGCGCAACACTCAAGAGCACTAGTACCGTATCCTGCGTGACATCATCTCCACTATGACTGAAGTGATACTTCCGTCTTGACATCACACCCAATACACTACGACTCTCTGATAACCCAGAAGTGGTGTACTCAGAACCGGTTAAAGCCCTATACCACCAAGACCAAAGTCTACCGATTATCGCAAGTATTAGCGATGTAAGTCTCAGGTTAAGACTATACACACACCTACCTTAATTTCGGCCTCCCATAGACACATAGTCATAATACCAATGGGATTCTGAGGGGTCTATCCAGAGCGAAGCTGTTTCCCGTACCATCGGTGAAATACGACCTCCTATCGCACTTGCATAAGTATCCGATACTTATATATATGAGAACTATGCCGTTGTGCCCTCACAACGCGCACAAGTGCAATACTAGCCTATTCCGTATTATCGATGTCCAGTCTCGATAATATTCCGGCTAGGGATATTTAATGATTAATCCTTCGGGGATTGATACTATCTCATATCATTCTCAATCCAGGAACTAATCATAGGGACCTCTCTTCATTTATACATCTATGGTGATCTAATCACAAATGATGAGAGTGCAATTTCCTTGTCACATAGTTAATTTGCTACAACAACACAATGATCTGTGCAAATAGTGACGCTATGGGTCATTTTGTCCAACAACTTGGTCACGAAAAGCTATCATATATGTTCATCTTCTATTTTCTAACAGTCAAATAAATCTTATGTAAAAAGTCTCAAAGGCTAGGGCAGGATTTTTTTATAAAATTTGATATTTCTAATTCTCACTAAAAAGTCTCACATATTAAAAAATCCTTCAAAATAATTATGTTTTTCAATACCATAAGACTTTCTATTACTTTTTTAAAGTCTTGATTGAATATCACTATTTGGATACACTCTTCAAAAAATCCTAATAGTCTTAATGGAATACCACAAAACTTTTTAGATTATTTAAAAATCTTAATTGAATACCACAAGACTTATTTAACCCAAAAAAGTCTTTTAAAATCTTAATTGAATATAACCCCCCCCCCCCGACACGTTTTAAGCCAAAATAACACTAGGAAACCCTTTTCCTTTGCCCTACCTATATGAACAAATATTGAACCACATTCCCCAATGGTTGAAACACAATTTCCTTGAGCCAAAATCTCTCAAAGCTTTCAAACTTATTTGATTCCACCTTTGAAGACTTCTTATCTCCTTATCATCTTCATTAATGGTGTGAATCCCTCTTTGATAAACCTTCAACACGACATAACCCAAAATTCCTAATCCTTCAGAGTTCTTTAGGAGGAAGTTTGGTATTCGGAGTTCCGGGGTCAGAGGTGATACAATTTACTCATAGACTTCAGAAGTTCTGATGAAAACCGTGGGTCGTGGGCTTGAAGAGTTGCCTTGAGTTCTTGCAGTATTGAGGTACTAGAGTCGATGGAGTTGCCACCATAGGTCTTGACCATCGTTGTAAGTATTTCTCTATATAGTGGATTGGACTAGTAGTCGAAATACCCGGAGTGGTTTTTTACTCGCACGAGTTTTCCACTTCGTCCCCAAAATTATTATGTTGATTTTGTGTGATTGTTTTATTTTTCGCAATTTATATTTGGCTTTGAATTGATATTGTGGATTTTATTGTTGTTAGTTGACATTGTAATTACCTGTTAGAAATCCATAGAAATAATATTTAGGATTTGTCTTAAAATATTGTGTTATTTCCACATATGGTCAGAACCTAGGCTAATCGCGAAATTTCATATGTGGCGCTATATTTATTGGCAGAATTACATCGGAAATGCATCAGAATTTTTTTTTTTTTTTTTTTTTTTTTTTTGATTTTTTATATAACCACCAATATTTCATATGTAATTTGACAGTTTCTTGTGGTGTCTATTTGATACTATGCTGCTTTAAAATTACAATTATTATGAAATAAAAATTGAAAGTGCTTGGTAAGCATAACTTTTTAAATTTCTAATTTTGAAAAAAAATAGTAAATATATTATATAATTCACATCTGACGTGAGATAAAATAAAATCCATTGATTTCCAAACTACAGTTATATTTTTTTACTGAACAATAATTGTAGAAAAGCTAATGTATCTACCTCATAATCAAAAACTAATTTATGAATTGAGAATTGACATCGCCGAGAATTTGAGCATATAAATTGGAGACAGATAACTTTTGAGTTTGCTTTTTAATAGTAGTTACCGCTTGAATATTCATAAAATGGAAGACAAATTTCAAGCACTCATTTCATTGTCATGGGCGAGAAATTCTACAATACAATAGATGTACCACATCATTCGTGTAACAATTCAATAATTCATTATCACGTTTGTTAAAATATTAAAAAACAACTAAAAAACTTGTTGGATGAGTATGTTTATATTTATTGAAGCATTTACTTGATCTTACTTTTTAATAATAATTGAATTTTTAATAATGACATTTAATTTACTCAGGAAGTGTTTAATAACAACATGCAATATTTTGCATGCACTTATTATTTTATAAATAATTACAAACTTGCATTTTACAATAAGAGATGGCTTATGGGCATAGCCAGTAAGCACTTATGCCCAAAAGCACTTATTTTATCAGTACTTCATGAGAGAGAAGCTTATTTATTATTATTATTACATAGAAAGCTTCATCATGCAAATCGATAGTGATATGCATGCATGTGAAGCTTGATGCTTCAGTCTCAGTCACCACAATTCACAAACTTGTAGTTGACAATGATGTGGCCTTTTCCATATCCTTTTCCATCACTGTCTAATTTTTTGAATACGCCTTCATCCAAATCTAAGCCTCCATTTTTGCACTGATCAACTATTCTCACAGTTGTTTGTGCTCCTGTCTTAATATTTGTAACCTGTAAACATATGAGTTCTAATCAATTCGTTATTATAAATAAATTATTTTAATGTGTGTGTTAATATGTCTCTGACTTGACTCTGCATTTGGTATTTTTGTGTATCGTAGTTTTAAGCTATAGCTATGTACTGTTACAAAAAAAGTTAGAAAATGAATTCATTCAATTATAATCCTTCGAGTGTGGTTTTCTTAGTTTACGGGCTTTCCTCACACAACTTACGAGTCTTGTTTTCATCTCTTTCAAGGCGTAATGATCCGATAAATAAAATAATATAGACATTTAGATTATCTCCAACTTCTTCGTAAAAAATATATTATTATTTATAAGAAAAAGAGTTAATTATTAGTTAAACGTACCCACAAGTACCCCACAAGCACTTGCCACAAGCAGCTTTTCCCCAGGGTCCAATTGGTCCACAATATGCAGCCCAGCCGTGCTTACTGAGCCATCCTTGGGTTGGTTGGCATCCCATGCTGAGCAGAAAGCACCCGAAGCGAACATGTCCCATCCGTTCTGCTCAGGCCGGTACCAGTGATAAGTAGCTCTCACATTGGAAGCACTTTGGGAATAAGCACTTCCCGCCAGTAAACACAGCACTGAAAAAATCACACAAAGCCCAAACTTCGCCATTTGCTTTTAGTTGCATGAACTTGGTTCACTCACTGGTGCTTCAATTTATAGGGAAAATATCCATCTTGTAATGACCAAAACTCGTATTTCCGAAAGTACGATGAGAAATGGTTGGTTCTCATTCAAATATCACGAATTTGTGGTAGAGATTGCATGAATAGAGAACAAGTCCATGTTGATTACTTTTTGCTAGGACCATGGTGACTACTACAGGACAATGCTTAGTTTTTTTAGTATGAGCTGGTCTCATCAGCTTTTATGATAGTCTAGTTAAATTAAACACTGCTTTACCATGAGATAAGGAATGCGTTAAACAGTGCTCAAACTATATTATTTACTAGCTAAAGTGAAGGCCATTTGGGCCAGTTTATTAGAATACGAACCTTATGAAAAAAATTTGATGAGAAATTCTTCGTGACATGATGAGAACAACCATGATACAAAGAGGAAAGTCTCCTTACAACAATATAAAAAACTCAAGCTTATACAAACCCTAAGGGACGAATTTTAGAAAGAAAAATGATTATTTTTAAGACTTTGATCACGAATAACTTTAGGATTTCTTCTAAATTTTTCTTTATAGTTTTCTTTTATCATGTTATGAGTAATTAAAATCCTTCAAATAGGGTTGCGATTGTATTCCTAGATATAAGAACTTATAATTTATAATTAGTATGTTTAATTCACAATTTTCCATTTTTAATGTGTTGGGATTGGTGCTTCAAACGCCAATCCGTATCGTATTTATAACATTTCATAGGAAGGATTGCATGTTTAAATACTTCTTATGGACTAGACATCATCGCCATTGAATGAATTAAGAGAATTTACCATCATAACAAATGAATAATTTGGATAAAAATTCTTGAGCAATTATAAGGGATTAGTAACGAGGAAGTCAAAATCCCTAATGCACATTCTCTCTGAAATCAAATTTAATCAATTGACATTGTTTACTTTTATTCTTGTTACTTTCAGTTAAACAATCATCAAATTCAATTTACTTCTCATACTGGGTTTTTAATGTGTTAGGGTTTAATTTTCTTTAAAAATTATTATTATTTGTTACCAATTGGATCGATAATCTAGCTTGCATAAAACTATATTACAATTGATTCGTACACTAGCGAGTCTTAAAATAAGCGGTACAATTTGAGTAATCAAATTATGAAACAAGCAACGATCTGGCAATGGTAGGGAATGTCAATATTCGTACCATCCAATTCAATAAATGGGTACGAAAATTATCCCCATATCCGCTCTTAATATAACGGATACTCGTGCGGGGAAATTTTATCTATTTTTGAACGGAATTTCAAGATTTCTATTGCCCCATCCATCTAACAGATATAGAAAATTATCTTCTTACTTGCCTCTAATATATCGGCCCCCTAATCCCACGAGATAAGGAACGGGTTAAAAGACATGCTAATGAAATTACTTACAAGCAATATTGACAAACAAACTCTATACCCAAGAGGGGCGTAAATTGGGTTACGGCTAAAATATGTGGAATTAAAAACTCTTAGCCGATTTTAAGCTATTTTAACAATTTGAGCTTAAGGTCAATTTTCTCTATTGTAATATTGCAATGAGTGAATAGTTAAAGGGTTAGAGAAAACGACACCGAGAATTATAGTGGTTCGGCCAACAATACTTACGTCCACTCCCCCAAGCCGCACTTGAAGCTTTTCACTATCAACCGAGTTTTTACCATGGCTCATTCGCAACCAAGAGTTTTACGGAAGGTGCACTCCAAACCTTTACAATGAGTTTTCTTCGTAGGCGCACTCACGAACCTTTATAAATTATCCAAACGATCGGATTTCACAAACCCAAAGTGTTTTGAATATGAAGTTGTAAAACACACTTTGGCACTCACAATGATAAATAAGATTGTGTGAGTTGGTTACCCAAGTGATCTAAGCTCACTACAAATGTATATGAAGGTGTAGTGTGTAAGAGCTTGATGTATTAGTGTATATGATTATAAAGGTTGAATAAACACTCTTGTTTTTGCTCTGTGAGATGATATGAAGGTTCCCTATTAAGTCTCTAACCTAGCAAAAATGAATTGGGGCTTTATTTATAGTGAGATGAAAAACATTCCTCAACTTCACTATCTGAGACCAGTATGTTGGTCTCCAATGGAGAGAAACTAGCTGTTTGACCGGTATGTGGACTGGTATGGTCCTTGCCGGTTCCAGTAAGTCTGTAATGTGAAGGGCTTGACCGGTATGGTAACTGATATGATGATTGATTTGTGTCATGCCGGTTTTATTAAAGGAACTAGCCATTGGGCTCACCGGTATGCTACCGGTATGGACACCGATTTTTTTGTGCCGATTTCAGTGACTATGCAAACCTTAGGTTCACCGGTATGGTCCGTGCCGGTTCCAGTGAGCATGAAAAACAGATTATTTCACCGGTATGGACACCGATAATGGACCAGTATGCTGGTCTATGTACCAAAAATGTAAATATGAAGGTTTTAAAGTATTTTGTACATGAACCTAATGCATCTAAGTGAATGTGCATGTTCCCTATGAGCTTTGGCACTAGAATAAATAATTCATATTACAAATAGAGCCCTAAGCTAAGACTTCACATAAATTCGTCAATGAGTGCCAGTCTTCACATTCTTCGCTCTTCACAACTATTGTGTTTCGACATCTTTTTGTACTTTCTCGCTGTTGCGTGTTGAAGGCTTTCACTCTTGTTGCATCATCAAAATCCATTACGCGACTATGTGACTAACAGCTAACATATGAAAGAAACTAATACACAAAAAAATCCCTTATACGTTGAGATTAAAAAAAAAAGAGTTTTGGACAACCCATTTACTCTTGAACTAGCTTTTAATAATGAGTTAGAACCCTCAAGTTTATATAGAAATTACTGGAGTTTCTTTGTAAGTATGAGTATATTTTGCTTCTTTACTTGATTTAAATAATTGATAAGTGTGGAATATTATTCCAATCTTTACTACCTTAAACTATATGATTTTATTTGGCTAAGTGAAGGTCATTTTAGCTAATTTAATATAATATTCGGGGTTAAAGACAATAAAAAACAAAGAAGATTGGTCTTAGAATCAGTGAGATCAGTATTGGTGGCGTTAAACCATCTTCATAGAGCGCCATCAGAATAGTGCAAATCTCTGAGCCTAATTTCAAAACAGTGGAGCGACACCAGCCATTCCGCATTCATGGCATGTCACCAAGTCAATCACTACGTCAAAATGGGCTTTAATGATATTTTATTAGTGACACTTTTCAAAAAGTATCAGTAAAGTGAGACAAAGGGAAGTATATGTTCAAACTAAAAACACTGCTCACTTTAATAGGCATAAGGGAAATACTTATCATTGAGGGATTCCTCGTATATATCTCATTTGATATAATAAGGTCTTCTAGGTCCATCAACTCTCTAATAATATATTGATCTCAATCTATCCATCAGTACAGTCTCAGCATACTTCCACTATATCTCAACTTCACCTCTCATCATAAAAGCATAAAACTTAACATTCCCTTGATTTGTCAAGTCTAACACGCTGAATATGTGCTCGATGTCATCATTCCAATTCTCTACGGTGAAGGGATCAGCCATTTCAATTTAGGTTTTATTGATTTTTGCAATTTCAATTATTTTTTTGTCCATTATAAATAGGGATTCGTTCCCATTTCTCGTCTATATGAATGAAGTTTGAATCTAAAAAGAGATTTTACTAACTAAATTACTTCGCATCCATTGTGTGTATGTGTGTGTCTATATATATATATATATATATATATATGACAGTAAAATGAATAAATAAATTGATATAAAAGACCATGTATTTAGTTCATAATTGACTAAGGCCGAGAATAAATCAATAATTTTAGAGCATATACTTTAGAGTATATCCTCAAACAAATTGTTGCAGTTGGGCTGATATATAAAATATAATGCCCTCAAATTCAATATAACTTATTTATGTATTTTTTTTAAATGGTTTTTGTGTGACCTGTCATGTGATCTTACCCTCACTCAACCATTAATATTTAGGTAAATTCCATGACGTATGTTGGTGGGGATTTTTGTGGCTAAGGTTTCTGAGCAGTTTGGTAAGGGCAAAGAAGGAAATTCCACTCATCCAGAGGACATAGAATGACTCAGTTCTTCGAGACCGGCAACGAATGAGCCGAGACCGACCATAATAGCCCGATTTATTTCTACTCACTCCCAGGATTGGGATTGTTGGCTCGGATATTATGAATCAGGTCGGAAGTGGTGATGGTAGCTCAACCCGTTATCTGATCGACCTCTTGAAGACCGACGGGGGATCGAAACAGCTAGATTTTCCCTCAAAAACTCTCACATTGAAAATTCAATAGGCTGTCATTATTAATGAAAAAGGTCTGACGACGTACTTTTACTGCATGATGTGACAGAAATTCAGATAGTAGGTTTTGTTTTCGGCAATGGTAGTTTGGGGAAGGGAACCTGTCAAATCACCGGAAATCCGAAGACCTACAAGACTGACATCATAAAGATATGAGAATAGTGCCATGTATTGGGTAGTATATAAAAGAGGGCTGATCACATTTGTAGGGGTTACAAAATTTTTCATTTAAGAACTACTTGTAATAAATAGCACAACCTGCTCGATTTTTTTAGAACTTCCTCAAAACAGGTCGTTCGAGCTCGATTTAGCAATAAAAGAACCCCCACCCCACTTTGTGATCGTGGATGTAGGCTGGACAATCTCCACCGAACCACGTTAAACCTTCTGTTTTCGATTTCTTGTGTGTTTCTTGTGTTTCACAAAATTTACTTTTGGTTATCCCATAACCAAACAAATTCACAATTACAGGAGGTTTGTCCCGGAAGCACTATCTCGATATTGCCCCTGAGACGAAAATCACCCATCAACAGTTGGCGCCGTCTGTGGGGAAAGAGCAAAAAGTAATTAGCGTGGTAAGACGATAGCGGAAGATGGGAACGATAAGTCATCGGAGAGTTCAACCACAGAGTGGATGGAAAAATAAAGGAGAGCATGAGAAAGGATAGGGAGGAGAATCAGACACTAATGAAAGCTATGTTGGAGAAGCTGGAAAGGCTGGAAAAAGCAAATGATGAGAGGTTGGAAGCTGGCCCAAGTCGGAGAAGAAATGAGATAATGGAAGGGAAAATGGTGGTAGACTTGAGCGGCGATAATGAATCCGGGACGAAGGAGCCACATAGGGTGAGGTCAGTGGTGATAGCGAGAGCCCCGCATACGGAAATAAGTGGGGGGAAGAAGAAGAGAGACAAACACTGAAGTCATCAAGTAACACCCCATGCTCCAAGAAAGGAGAAGGTAGGAGATATGGGAGAGAGGAGCGAGAGGTTACTAGCCATGACATACGTTCGTGATAGGGCAACAAACGTGAAGATGTTCGGGTGAGGTAATATGACGATACTGATAACCTATCTAAAGGTGGGTAAAGGGGATAGTCAGGACGGAGAGATGGCGTCTCCCTTTACAGAAGAAATCTTGTTAGCAGAATTTCCTAGGTGTTTCACAATACCGTCCATAAATGCATACATGGGTCATACCGATCCAAAATCTGACATTGAGAATTTTATCGTGCTAATGGAAGTACAGGGAATGGTGGGAGAAGCCATCTGTACGGTGTTCCCTTTGACCCTAGGTGGACCCGTAATTTTGTGGTTCAAAGGTTTGACTCCATAGAGAATTAGTAGTTTCTCACAGCTCAGGAAATCGTTCGTTTAGAATTTCAAAGGAGCGTGTTTTCCAAAAAAGACAGTAGAAGAATTAAGTTTGATGAAGCAGAGGGATGATGAGCCTCTGAAGAATTTTATTGAAAGGTACCACAATTTGGTGCTTGAGGTCGGGGCCTATGAGTCAACAGAGGTTCTGGAAAGTCTTAACAGGGCCTTAAAGGTTGGAAGATTGTGGACTCACTTCAGGGTCCATGACATACCAGATAACGCCACAGCTGTGGAGTTGGCGAGGAAGTTCATTTTAATGGAGGAAGAGGAGAAGAGCACCCGGAAGGAAGAGGTACAGAAGGAAAGAGTGTCAAAATCAGAGATACCGTGAAGACCGGATAGAGATTTGAGGAATCCTCCTCCCAGACAGAGGGAGTTTAGGCTGATACCTCCCAGTAATGTGCCACAAGAGAGGAGAGCTCAGGTGCAAGTAAAGCATGTGGCTGGAGGAGTATGGTATATACCCTTAAACAAACCGATGGCTCAGATCACGAAAGAAATTCAAGGCAGTGGCCTCTTAATGGAGCCCAATCTGAGAAAGTATCCAGTAGAGAAGAAGAATCAAAAATATTTTTGTGTACACCACAATATGAGGGGACATTCGGCAGAAGGTTGTAAGGATCTGCGAGAGCATATAGAAAATCTGGCGCAGAACGGCTATCTAAATGAGTACATAGATCAGCAGCAAGGGCATAGACAAACATATACCATCGCCGGAGGCATGAAATTGGCTGGAGACTCAAACTGGTCAAGAAAGAATTACTACAGGATCCGAGGGACAGAGGTAATGTCGGTGGGGCAGTCCTAGAGCATGTAAAGTGATCAGTCGGTCCCTATAATGTTCACCAATGAGGATACGCATGGAGTGAGTTTTCTGCATGACGACGCTCTAATAATTAAGGCAGTTATATGTGGAGTTGAAATAGACAGGATCTTAGTGGATCCAAGGAGCACAGTCGACATAATCTCCAAAGAAGCCTTGGATAGATTGGGGAAAGAATATGCGATAATGACCCAAGACAGGACGCCCTTGTACGGGTTCGGGGGAGCAACAGTCGTCCATCTGGGCAGGATACTGTTAGTGTTCCTAGAACATGCCAAAGATCTAATAAGCATGAAAAAGATTAAATAAGAACATTATAAGTTGTGGAATACTTACAACGAACGGATTTGAGCTTTCAAAATTTTGTGAAGATGATCTCCAAGATCCAAACAAAGTGATGATTCCAACTCTTGAAGATGTTTCCCTATCACCTTTATTGACTTGCTTAAGTGCTAGCTTTTGATTTGAAGAACAAAATCAAAGAGAGCAAAGGGTTGAAGTTCACGCCCAAGGAGAGACTTCTAGGGTTTCTATTTTGTTCAACTTGTGTCAAGTGTGTAGACTTCTAGGGTTTCTATTTTGTTCAACTTGTGTCAAGTGTGTAGAGAGTTGCTTTTGGTAAAACCCTTTTACCCTTTTTACCAAAACTTGGTGGTTGGGTAAATGGTTTTACCAAAACCAATACAAGGTAGTTGGTTGGTTGGTGGCTTGGCATAAATGCCAATTACCACCACCTACCACACATGTGAAGTGGGCCTCACTTATTTGAATTCAAAATTCAAATATCTCTACGAACATTTGCCGCGGCTCGGTTCCGTTTAATCCGATTAAATGAACCTTCATCGCTAAATAATTAAATCTAATTTAATTAAATAACGATGCCTCGCAAATACATTACGAACGTCGTTCACGAACAAATTCTAAATTAATTCGTTCGTTCGTACGTATTAAAGTCCGACTTTAATATCGTAATGAAATCCAATTCATTTTAATATATCTGATATATTAATTTTAGCCCATTTGAATAAATTAAATAGAAAAATCAAATTTAACTATTAAATTTATTTTACCGATTAATTCCAAATTAATCGCGTTCTATCTCTACTGAACACATTTAATCCCAGATTAAATAAAGCCCAAATTAATCCCAGATTAATTTTCTCTCTCTAAATTAATCCCAGATTAATTCTAATTTAAGTCAACTGTCATCGGTGAATCTTTGGGAAGCGACCCAAGAGATCTCTGGATATGTTGGCAGTAAATCCGGTTATCGGACTATCCGATAAAGTGAGTACCTCGTACCACGTGCTTACCGATTTACAAGACATGGTTGGCTTCTAGCAAAGCACCATGCCTACCCAATTCTCCAAAAATATTCTTACTGGAATATATAATCTTTGTCAGGCGTAGAATACGTAGTATCTCGTATTGCGATCCAGTATCTGATGTCACGTGCTAGGCCTGGGGTTGGAATAGTGTCGGCCCCGTATGAAGCACATATCGGATATCAAGCAACTAGTCTCTTTGAATCGGATAATCATGACCTTGTCACATTGTCCCGATGGTTGCAACACAATAGAGAACTAGTTATGAATCCCTGCGTGATCATCATCTCCATATGTCTTAAGTGATACTTCCGTCTTGACATCACATCCAATGCACTACGATTCTCGATAAACCCAATAGAGGCGTACACAGAACCTGTTAAAGCCCTGGACGACCAAAACCAAAGTTTACCGATTGTCGCAAGTATTAGCGATGTAAGTCTCAGGTTAAGACCAAATACACCTACCCTGACGCGGACTCCCATAGACACATATACATACTACCAATGGGATTCCGCGGGGTCTATCCAGAGTGAAGATGTTTTCCGTACCATCGGTAAAACACAACCTCCTATCGCACTTGCATAAGTATCCTATACTTAAACATATGAGAACTATGCCGTTATGCCCTCACAACGCGCACAAGTGCAATACTAGTCTATTCCGCATTATCGATGTCCAGTCTCGATAATACTACGACTATGGATATTTAATGATTAAACTGTTGGACAGTTATGACCCATAGCGTCACTATTTGTACAGATCATAGTGTTGTTGTACAAATTAACTATGTGACAAAGGAGATTGCACTCTTATCATTTGTGATTAGATCACCTTAGATATATAAATGATAGGAGGTCTTTATGATTTGTTCCTAGATTGCGAATGAAATGAGACAGTATCAATCAACGAAGGATAAATTATTAAACATCCCTAGTCAGAGCATTGTCGAGATTGGACATCGATAGATACGTAAAAGACTAGTATTACACTTGTGTGTGTTATGTGAGACATAACGACATAGTTCTCGTATATCTGGGTATAGGATACTCAGGCAAGTGTAATAGGAGGTTGTGTTTCATCGATGGTACGGGAAACAGCTTCGCTCTGGATTAGACCACCGTAGAATCCCATTGGTAGTATGACTTTGTGTCTGTGGGAGTCTGTAATCAGGGTAGGTGTATTTGGTCTTAACCCGAGACTTGCACCGCTAATACTTGCGATAATCAATATACTTTAGTTGAGGTCGTCCAGGGCTTTAACAGGTTCTGTGTACGTCGATGCTGGGTATATTGAGAATCGTAGTGTATTGGGTGTGATGTCAAGACGGAAGTGTCACTCCAGTCATATGGAGATGATGGTCACGTAGGATACGGTATTAGTGCTCTTATATACTGCGCGGCTATCGGGATATTATAACTCGGGAATGTATATCCGATTATAGAGACTAGTTACCAGACATCCGACATGTGCTTCGTACGGGGCAGACACATATCCAGCCCTAGGCCTAGCACGTGATCATCCAATACTGGATCGAAATACGCAATACTACTTATACTACGCCTGATATAGATCACATATTCCTGTAAGGATATTTCCGGAGAATTGGGTAGGCATGACGCTTTGCTAGAGGCCAACCTTGTCTTGTAAATCGGTAAAACGTAATACTTGGTACTTACGTGTTCGGATAGTCCGACGACCGAATTTACTGCCAACATATCCGGAGATCTCATGGGTCGCTTCCCAATGATACACCGATGACGTATGACTCGCATTATATATTAATCTAGGATTAATTTGAAGAGAGAGAAAATTAATCTGGGATTAATTACGGAGATATTTTATCTAGGATAAAATATCAATTTAAAGAGAGAGAACGATTAATTTGGAATTAATCGATAAATACTATATTCGATATATTAAACGAAATTGGATTTCGATTAGGAATTAAAATTAGATTTTAATTCGGGCACTTGAATTAATTTAGAATTAATTCTCGAGCGACGTGATTAGTAAATTGGATTAATTAACGAGGCATCGAAAAAATCGTTAATTTAGAATTATCGAAACCGAGCTCGGAATGTGTTTGCGAAGTTGCGTCGATTTTGAATCACGTGCCGCAAGTCGTATCGCAAATCACATCGCAAGTCATAAAAGTCAAATCACTTTTTGGAAAAGTAACTTTGACTCTTTGACTTTGACCTTTAAGATTTGGAGGGAAATTTTGGGGGGAAAAGACTTTTAAGTTTTTGGAAAAGTGAAAGCCTTTTCCTTTTCACCTTTTACCAAGGGTAAAAGAATTAAATAAAGGTTATTACATTTGTTTTATTTCTATTTTGGAAAATAAAATAAATGGTAAATGCTTTAGTAATTTTGGAAATTATATAAGTGAAATGTTTGACACCTTTCTCCCTTGACCTAATCAACTCTCCATCTCTCTTTCCTCTCAACAAGGTCACGCCCAAGGCAGTAAACTGCCCTAGGTTGGCCGAAAATGATGATGCATTTTGAGGGTTTTGGTGGTAAAATCCAAGTGTTAGCACACTCCTAAGAGGTATACGAATGTGTTAGGGAAACTCACCCACGAGCCGGGAATCGTTTGACGCAAGTTCGAGGCTCAAATGTAGGTTTCTATAAGGGTCCCAAGATCAATATAAGCATGAAAATAATTTTGAATACATCAACGGAGGTAGCGGAATACTCACATCGATTAGTTGAGACGATACGGCAACAAAACAAATTGGTTTTGCTCCTCCAAAGTGGCGCCCAAAGTAACAGTTCACTGTCCAAAGATTTTAGTTTTGGTTGATGATTTTGAGCTCCAAGCTTGAATCAAACGGTTCCCGGCTTATGGGTAAAGTTCCCTATCACCTTCGCATGTGTATCGGAGTGCTAGCTCTTCTTGATTTTGCCACAAAATCAATTCCAAAGACCACTTACTGCTCACGTTTTTGAAGCAAGGCAGTGAGCAAAAGAAGGGTTTGGGCGTGAGAGAAGATGAAGGAAATAGAGAGAGTGTTTTGTGTTAAGTAATTACAAAATGTGTAAATCAATTAGTTTATATATTTTCCAAAAATAAATATATGATTTACCATTTATTTGCTTTTCCAAAAAGTCAAATTAATTGAATTTAAACACTTTGAGTGTTCCACACTCAACCATCAAAGCCCATCAAGTCATATCAAATCAATCAAGTTGTCAAGTCACATCACTCAAAGTGACAAGTGATTTGACGCTTGAATTGACTAGCGATTTGACTCTTGACGCGACTAATGATGTTTGACACTTGATGTGACTTGCGTGCCGTACTCGAATTCGAAACGTGAATGCGCTCACAATCACACTCGGGCTCGGGTTCGCTAATTCCTAATTAGCGAATTATTCCATCGCGTCGTAATTAAATGATTACGCCTAGCGAAATCACTATTCACGTCGCCAACGAATTAATTCTAAATCAATTCGTTCGCCCGAATTAAAATCCAATTTTAATTCCGTGTCGAAATCTAATTTCGTTTAATATATCGAATATATTAATTTATCCGATTAATTCTAAATTAATCGTTCTCTCTCTTTAGACGATATTTTATCATAGATAAAATATCTCCGTAATTAATCCCAGATTAATTAAGCACGAGTCATACGTCATCGGTGAATCATTGGTAAGCGACCCATGAGATCCCCGGATATGTTGGTAGTAAATACGGTCGTCGGACTATCCGAATACGTACGTACCAAGTATTACGTTTTACCGATTTACAAGACAAGGTTGGCTTCTAGCAAAACGCCATGCCTACCCAATTCTCTGGAAATATCCTTACAGGAATAAAAGGATCTATGTCAGGCGTAGTATACATAGTATCGTGTATTGCGATCCAGTATCTGATGATCACGTGCAAGGCCTAGGGCTGGAATAGTGTCTGCCCCGTACGAAGCACATATCGGATATCAAGCAACTAGTCTCTTTGAATCGGATAATCCTGACCTTGTCATATTATCCCGACGGTTGCAACCTTTATAGAGAACAAGTTCTGTATCCCTGCGCGATCATCATCTCCATATATCTGGAGTGATACTTCCATCTCGACATCACACCCAATACACTACGATTCTCAATAAACCCAGCAGAGGCATACACAGAACCTGTTAAAGCCCCGGACGACCTAAACCAAAGTTTATCGATTGTCGTAAGTACTAGCGATGCAAGTCTCAGGTTAAGACCAAATACACCTACCCTGATGCAGACTCCCATAGACACATATACATACTACCAATGGGATTCCGCGGGGTCTACCCAGAGCGAAGTTGTTTTTCAGTATCATCGGTAAAACACAACCTCCTATCGCACTTGCATATGTATCCAATACTTAAACATATGAGAACCATGTCGTTATGCCCTCATAACGCGCACAAGTGCAATACTAGTCTATTCCGCATTATCGATGTCCAGTCTCGATAATACTACGACTAGGGATATTTAATGATTAAACCTTTATGGATTGTTACTATCTCATATCATCTCAATCCGGAACTAATCGTATGGACTTTTACCATTTGAATATAAAAGTAATAAATTACTAAACGGTAAAAGACAATTTCATTACTACATAGTTAATTTTGTACAAAAACACAATGTATTTTACAAACAGTGACGCTATGGGTCATAACTGTCCAACAATCTCCCACTTGGCCTATAGCCAGTCACTCAACATCTAATACCTGAACTATGTACATGTCGCTCAAACTTTGGCTGAGGAATTGCTTTCGTCAGCGGATGTGCCATGTTGTCATCTGATGCGATCTTCTCGATCTTCACATCGCCACGATGTATGATCTCACGTATCAGATGGAAACGTCGAAGAACATGCTTGGACCGTTGATGAGACCGCGGTTCCTTAGCCTGTGCTATAGCCCCGTTACTATCACAATATAATGAAACGGGCTCAGCTGCTAACGGAACTACTCCTAATCCAATTAGGAATTTTCGGATCCAAACTGCTTCCTTTACTGCTTCATCTGCAGTAATGTACTCCGCTTCTGTTGTTGAATCGACAATAGTCTCTTGCTTGGAAGATTTCCAGCTCACTGCTCCGTTATTCAAACCAAAAATGTACCCTGATTGCGACTTACAGTCGTCTTTGTCGGTTTGGAAAATTGCATCGGTATACCCAGATACCTCAAGTTCTCCATCTCCATAGATTAAGAACATCCTTAGTTCGTCTAAGATACTTAAGGATATTCTTAACCGCAACCAGTGACTTTCACCTGGATCGGCCTGATAGCGACTACACATGCTCAAAACATAGGAAACATCAGGTCGCGTATATATCATGGCATACATGATCGATCTGACTGCCGAGGCGAACGGTATCTGATTCATGTTGTCTCTCTCATCTTGAGTTTTAGGACACTTATCCTTAGATAGATAGACACCATGTGACATTGGCAACAGTCCTCTTTTGGACTGATCCATGTTGAATCTCTTCAACACTTTGTCAATGTACGTGCTCTGGGAGAGTCCAAGCACCTTTCTAGATCTATCCCGGTAGATCTTTATTCCCAGAATAAAGGCTGCTTCTCCCAGATCTTTCATGGAGAATTTCAATGAAAGCCAAGCTTTCACCGACGTTAACATGGGAATGTCATTGCCTATTAGCAATACATCGTCAACATAAAGGACAATAAAAGTCAGTGCACTCCCACTAACCTTCTTGTATACACAAGGATCATCTTCGTTTTGAATAAAATCATATTCTTTTATGATTTCATCAAAACATTGGTTCCAAGACCGCGATGCTTGCTTCAGTCCATAAATGGACCGATTTAACTTACAAACCTTGTTTGCAAGTCTAGGCACGATAAAACCGTCAGGCTGTTGCATATAAACATCCTCCAAAAGGTTTCCGTTAAGGAAAGCAGTTTTAACGTCCATCTACCATATCTCGTAATCGAAATATGCAGCTATAGCAAGCATTATCCGAATAGATTTAATCATGGCAACGGGTGAGAAAGTTTCGTCGTAATCGACACCATGTCGTTGACGATACCCCTTCGCTACAAGCCTAGCTTTGTACATTTGTACGTTGCCATCCATGTCGGTCTTCCTCTTGAAGACCCATTTGCAGCTAATAGGCTTTACGCCTTCTGGTGCATCAACCAGTGTCCAAACTTGGTTGGTGTACATGGAATCCATTTCAGACTTCATGGTTTCTTACCATAAAGCGGAATCGATATCTTTTATCGCTTCTTCATACGTGGCCGGTTCGTTATCCTCAATAAGATTAATATCTACATGAGGTGAGATCAGAAACCCATACCTCTCAGGTTGTTTCCTTACTCTCTCCGACCTACGCGGTCCTTGTGTAAAAGAAGATGGTGGTACAGTCTCATCCCGGATGGACTATTCATGTTCCATTAAGGATTCAATGCCAGAAACAGTATCACTCCGATTTTCATCGAGTTCTACTTTCCTCCCACTCACCACTGTATTTAGGAATTTCCTCTCAAGGAAAACCGCATGTAGAGCAACAAATACTTTGTTCTCTCATGGCTTATAGAAGTAATATCATTTGGTTTCCCTAGGATATCCTACGAATAGGCATTTATCCGATTTGGGTTCAAGTTTGGTACCTTCCAAATGTTTGACGTATGCCCAGCATCCCCAAATCTTCAGGAATGAGAAACCCGGTTTCTTTCCTGTCCATATCTCATATGGTGTCTGTTGAACAGACTTTGACGGAACCTTATTCAAAATAAGAATTGCACTGTTTAATGTATGTCCCCAAAAGGAAATAGGTAGCTGAGTGCGACTCATCATAGACCTAACCATGTCCACAAAGTTTGGTTTCTCCGTTCGGACACACCGTTTAATTGCGGTGTTCCAGGAGGAGTCCACTGTGAAAGAATACCATATTCTTTCAAGTAATCTAGAAACTCGTTGCTTAAGTATTCGCAACCACGGTCCGACCGTAATGTCTTTATACTCTTGCCTGTTTGTTTTTCAACTTCGTGTCGAAACTCTTTGAATTTCTCAAAAGTTTCCGACTTGTATCTCATAAGATACACATAACCATAACGTGATGCATCATCCGTAAAGGTTACGAAGTATTCATATCCACCTCTAGCCTGGCTAGACATGGGCCCACATACGTCACTATGAACGAGGGCTAACAGTTTAGTGGCACGTTCACATTTACCGCTAAAAGGTGGTTTAGGCATTTTGCCTAATAAGCAAGATTCGCAGACGTCATATGAATTTGGATCAAATCCGTCCAAGTACCCACACTTCGAAAGTGTGGATATGCGAATCTTGTTTATGTGTCCCAGAAGACAGTGCCACATGTAAGTTTCATTTTTGTTACTCATTTTGAGCCTTTTGTTTGTTATATTATATGTTGGAGATAAATTTATATTCAAAATATAAAGACCATTATTTGTAACAGCAGTGCAAATTTCTACATCATTTTTATATAAGTAACACCCAGTGTTTCGAAATACAAAAGTATACCCACATTGGGTTAACATAGATACAGAAATAATATTCCTAGTCAAACTAGGTACATAATAACAGTCATTAAGTTCAAGTACATGCCCCGAGGGCAGTTCCAAAACAAAAGTGCCCACGGCCAAAACAGCAACAGGTGTCCCGTTTCCAACACGCAGATCTATCTCTCCTGAAGCCAGTCTCCTGCTAATCCGCAGATCCTGCACATCAGTACATATATGAGTGCCACAACCAGAATCAAAAATCCAATTTTTAAAACTAGAATTAGTCATGTTTATTTCAATAACAAACATACATGAGGCCGGTGCCTGTCCCGCCTTTGTCTCCTTCTGGAGTGCCTTGTACTCGCGGCAGTCACGCTTCCAGTGACCCTGCTTGTCGTAATGGAGACAAACATCCTGAGATTTGTCCTTTGGCTTCCCAGAAGCCTTTGACGATTTGGCCTTGCCCTTTCTTTTATGCTTCTTCTTCTTCACACCTCTAGTTGCCTTGGGCCCAGCCCTCGGTTTCTGAGATGTCGAAGCAAAGTGCGCCTCGCGCTTGTTCCCTTTGAGAAGCTCATTCTCAGCTTCCTTGAGAGTAGACAATAACTCTCCAAGAGTATCGTCAGTGTTCATCAAATTATAGTTTATGATAAACTGTCTCCAAGAATCGGGGAGAGATTGCAAGACCATGTCTATAGTAATCTCTGCCTCAAAGACTATCCCCATAGTAGCTAGCTCATCGATGTCAGCAATCATCTGCGCCACATGGGACTCAACAGACATGCCTTCTGACATGCGAGCGCGAAAGAGCTTTTTCACTAACTCGTACCTCTGCATCCTCTTGTTAGAGCGATGCAGATATTGCAATATCGCCATCATGTTATAAGGATCCAAGTCCCTATTTTGGCAACGGAAATGTTGAGTCATTGAAGCAAGCATAATGGACTGAGTAGTATCACAATCATCGCTGTGAGTCTTCCAAAGCTCCAGCTCAAGTGTCTGATCAGGTGTGGGCTTAGGCCCAAGAGGTGTATTTATGGTGTATAACAACCTCTCAACCCCAAGACTATCCTTAGGTTCATCTCCCAATCTGCAAAGTTTGTGCCCTTAAAGACATTCTCTCCCATGATTATGTCACGGACATTGCCCTTTCCAGTCATCTTGACTACGATAGTCCAACTATCTAGTCAATGATATTTTGGGTACAGTCTAACTGTTACAAGAAAAATAATATTATATTAGTCCAACTAATAATATAATTTTGACGAAATAATTTGAAAGCGCGCTTAAAGCTAAGTGTCTGAATGAAATTGCAAATTCAACACTAGCCTCCCACTATTTTTCGACGAGCCTCTAACCCTCTGTCGAGTACTCGGGAAACCCAGTTTCCTAGTGGGCTAGGATCTCGTTAAATAACGCACAACTTTGACTTTGGCCAACAAGCTGTATGATATTTAACTAGGTAGATCTCGAAGATCAATTAGATCTTATCCAATTCCTAGATCCGGTAGGTGGACGTCCAAGTCCGAAACATATATACAATACATATGTCAATACATCCAATGTATTTTCCTAACCTTTTTCCTCTGAATCAACTAAGCCTTGGCTTTGGCACAACAAGCTTAATGATTCAAGTTAAGCGTGACCCATTGACATGGAAAGTTTCGTAATCAATGTCTTTGAAAAGAAGTGATCTTGACTTTGGCCAACAAATCACAACTTGGACAAGACACCGATATGGTACAAAACTCTCATGATTCAAACACATCCGCAATTGACAAAGGCCTTGACTTTGGCCAACAAACCAATGCCAATTTTGGATCTTGAGTAAGAATCACTCAACAAAATGAAAAATTGCTTAATATTTATTTGAGGGTTTTTCGCGTAATTGGCAACCAATTAATTATCTTTGTTAGGTCTCATCATCATACACCCTTAAGCATGCATTCTAAACACATAATAAAGCGAGTATGAAAATAAATAATAATGATGTCGGATGGATACTTAACACATTGATCCTATATCAAATCTCTCACTTTCTCTCTCAAACTAGCACTTGTATTACTTCTACCCATTACATTATACTTCTAAAGAAACCTCATTTACATTGAGGGGAATAGGTGAGAAGAGAATACAAAGAATATGGAGGTGATAAGGCTGGACACGCAGGTCCAATTTAATAAATCAAATTTATTACAATAATTTCCAAAATATCCCACCCGACTAATATCATCCGATATGCATTATTCATTCATCACAACCATGTATTCATTCAAGCATGTTATCAATCAATCTAATCAAATTAATTAATCTGATAATTAGTGATCATCCAATGTTCAAACAATGATTTGATTTTGATCGAGTCAAACTCGTTTTGCGAATAAGTACCCAAGGTACGAATTCACAACTAAATTAAACTACAACATTAAATCCAATTTAATATGTATTTAATACTAATTCATTATTTTATTCAGAAAAAATATTACACTTTATTAATAAACCTTTTACGACTTAAATTCCAAATTTAATCGTCACGAGTCTCAAAGCCCGATTAACGTCCAACGTCAAATTTAATTCAAGTCCAATGGGCTTTAATTAATTTCTTTAAGGCATGGGCTTTGACAACCAAAGCCCAATCAAGGAGTTACCCCATAAGCCCAGAAATCAATTTGGGCCCATTAGGCCCAATTAAACTTTAAAGGTTCACTAAGTCGCATTTGGGCTTTATGGATACGGTTTTGGGCCCAATTGGATCCAATCCAATTTGCCTAAACCATACTTTGTACAACAAAGCCCAATAAGCCTAATAACAACTTTATAAGCCCAATCCAATTTAAGGCCCAATTAATTAAATTCATAAAATTCAATTTCATATTTAATTAAACTAAAGTGTGTATTGTGATTAATTACCGAAATCAATATTTCCAAAACATCAACTTTGTCCAATTAATCATGCTAATTATTATCATCACATGTCCAACATATTTTGACAAAAATCAAACCAATTCATGCTTCATCAAGTCTCGGCCAAGGGAGGTGTATTTTCTCCGATTCAAATTTAATCAAATTAATTATTCAATCGACATTAAATCCACATCCCGAATGATTTCCAACACATCCAATGTCTAAAAATCAAAATTTCCAAGACCAATTAGGGCTATATACATTCGGCCAAGGCATGTATTTTGGGGAAAATTTGTTCAAAACCATTTTCATGAAATTGATCCAATCAACCTTCATTTAAACATGTTATAAGCATACTCAAACACTCAATTCATTCAAATCATACTCAACACAAGTTTACCCAATTTTAAGCCCTAAAAAGGTCTCAAGATCAATATAAGCATGAAAATAATTTTGAATACATCAACGGAGATAGCGGAATACTCACATCGATTAGTTGAGACGATACGGCAACAAAACAAATTGGTTTTGCTCCTCCAAAGTGGCGCCCAAAGTAACAGTCCACTGTCCAAAGATTTTAGTTTTGGTTGATGATTTTGAGCTCCAAGCTTGAATCAAATGGTCCCCGTCTTATTGGTAAAGTTCCCTATCACCTTCGCATGTGTATCAGAGTGCTAGCTCTTCTTGATTTTGCCACAAAATCAATTCCAAAGACCACTTACTGCTCATGTTTTTGAAGCAAGGCAGTGAGCAAAAGAAAGGTTTGGGCGTGAGAGAAGATGAAGGAAAGAGAGAGAGTGTTTTGTGTTAAGTAATTACCAAATGTGTAAATCATTAGTTTATATATTTTCCAAAAATAAATATATGATTTACCATTTATTTGCTTTTCCAAAAAGTCAAATTAATTGAATTTAAACACTTTGAGTGTTCCACACTCAACCATCAAAGCCCATCAAGTCATATCAAATCAATCAAGTTGTCAAGTCACATCACTCAAAGTGACAAGTGATTTGACGCTTGAATTGACTAGCGATTTGACTCTTGACGCGACTAAGGATGTTTGACGCTTGATGTGACTTGCGTGCCGTACTCGAATTTGAAACGCGAATGCGATCGCAATCACACTCGGGCTCGGGTTCGTTAATTCCTAATTAGCGAATTATTTCGTCGCGTCGTAATTAAATGATTACGCCTAGCGAAATCACTATTCACGTCGCCAATGAATTAATTCTGAATTAATTCTAAATCAATTCGTTCGCCCGAATTAAAATCCAATTTTAATTCCGCGTTGAAATCTAATTTCGTTTAATATATCGAATACATTAATTTATCCGATTAATTCTAAATTAATCGTTCTCTCTCTTTAGACTATATTTTATCCTAGATAAAATATCTCCGTAATTAATCCCAGATTAATTTTCTCTCTCATCTAATTAATCCCAGATTAATTAAGGACGAGTCATACGTCATCGGTGAATCGTTGGGAAGCGACCCATGAGATCCCCGGATATGTTGGCAGTAAATACGGTAGTCGAACTATCTGAATACGTACGTACCAAGTATTACGTTTTACCGATTTACAAGACAAGGTTGGCTTCTAGCAAAGCGTCATACCTACCCAATTCTCCGGAAATATCCTTACAGGAATAAAAGGATGTATGTCAGGCGTAGTATACATAGTATCGTGTATTGCGATCCAGTATCTGATGATCACGTGGAAGGCCTGGGGCTGGAATAGTGTCTGCCCCGTACGAAGCACATATCGGATATCAAGCAACTAGTCTCTTTGAATCGGATAATCCTGACCTTGTCATATTATCCCGATGGTTGCAACCTTTATAGAGAAAAAGTTCTGTATCCCTGCGCGATCATCATCTCCATATATCTGGAGTGATACTTCCATCTCGACATCACACCCAATACATTACGATTCTCAATAAACCCAGCCGAGGCGTACACAGAACCTGTTAAAGCCCCGGACGACCTAAACTAAAGTTTATCGATTGTCGTAAGTACTAGCGATGCAAGTCTCAGGTTAAGACCAAATACACCTACCCTGATGCGGACTCCCATAGACACATATACATACTACCAATGGGATTCCGCGGGGTCTATCCAGAGCGAAGCTATTTTTCCGTACCATCGGTAAAACACAACCTCCTATCACACTTGCATAAGTATCCAATACTTAAACATATGAGAACCATGCCGTTATGCCCTCATAACGCGCACAAGTGCAATACTAGTCTATTCCGCATTATCGATATCCAGTCTCGATAATACTACGACTAGGGATATTTAATGATTAAACCTTTATGGATTGATACTGTCTCATATCATCTCAATCCGGAACTAATCATATGGACTTTTACCATTTGAATATAAAAGTAATAAATTACTAAACGGTAAAAGGTAATTTCATTACTACATAGTTAATTTTGTACAAAAACACAATGTCTTTTACAAATAGTGACGCTATGGGTCATAACTGTCCAACATCAAATTCATGAAGCAAATCTGATTTTTTGGACAGAAAAATCTGCACTGCTATTGGCGCCATTTTGAAGGGGAAAATCATTTTGTTCTTCTTCAAATCGTCACAACCGATCGATGTGAGTATTCCGCTATCTCCTTTGATGTATTCACACTTATTATTCATGCTTGTTTGATGATCTTGGGACCTAGAATAAAACCAACAGTGGCATCAAGAGCCTAGGTTCAAGCATGAAAGTTTAGGGCTTAAAATTTGGGTATTTTTTATTTGAGCATGATTTGAATAAATTGGATGTTTGAGTGTGCTTAATACATGTTTAATTGAATATTGATTAGTACAATTTCATTAATTAATGTTTGAAATATTTTTCCCCAAATGTTAATGTTGGCCTAAAATGATAAATTGGGTATTTTGTATTTGAGCATAATTTTATGAAATTGGATGATAAGTATGCTTAAATATGGTTGAATTGAAGATTGATTGGATCAATTTCATGAAAATGTGATTGGATCATTTTTCCCCAATTTGCTTATGGTGGCCGAATGGAATAAGCCCTTATTGTCTTGGAATTTTTATTTTTTGTTCATTAGATGAATTGGAAATCATTTGGGTATATGATTTAATGTCGATTGTGTAATTGATTGGATTGAATTTGAATCAGACATAAAATCCCCAAATTGCCAAGACTTTGAAGCATGAAAATGGGTTTGATTTTTCATTAAATGTGTTGGACATGTGATAATGCAATTGTGCATGATTAATTGTATAAATTAATATTTTAGAAATGTTAATTTGGGTAATTAATCATGTAATACACTTTAGGTTAATTGAATGTGAAATTGGATTTTTGTTTTTAATTAATTGGGCCTTAAAATTGGATTTGGGCTTTTAAAGTTGTCATTGGGCTTGTTGGGCTTTGTTGTACAAAGTTGGGTTTAGGCAAATTGGATTGGATCCAATTGGGCCCAAAACCGATTCCATAAAGCCCAAATGCGACTTAATAAACCTTTAAAGTTTAATTGGGCCTAATGGGCTAAGATTGATTTATGGGCTTATGGGGTAAATCCCGGATTGGATTTTGGTTATTCGGTTTGACCCGAGTTGACCAAAAGTCCACGCCTTAAGAAATCAATTAAAAGCCCATTGGACTTTAATTGAATTGACGTTAGACGTTAATTGGTCTTTGAGACGCATTGCGATTAAATTTGGAATTTAAGTCGTAAAAGGTTTATTATTAAAGTGTAATATTTAATTTGGAATTAAATAACGAATTAGAATTTAATGCATATTAAATTGGATTTAATGACGTAGTTTAATTAATTCGAGAATTCGTACTTTGAGTACTTATTCGCAAAACGAGTTTGACTCGATCAAAATCAAATCGTTGTTTGAACATTGGATGATCACTAATTATCAGATTAATTAATTTGATTAGATTGATTGATAACATTCTTGTGTGAATACTTGGTTGTGATGAATAAATAGTGTATATCGGATGGATATTAGTCGGGTGGGGGCAATTTTGGAAATTGTTGTAATAAATTTAATTTATTAAATTGGACCTGCGTGTCCAGCCTTATCACCTCTATTCTATTTGTATTCTCTTCTCACCTATTCCCCTCAATGTATATGAGGTTTCTTTAGAAGTGTAGTGTAACGGTAGAAGTGATACAAGTGCTAGCAAGAGAGTTAAAGAGAGATTTGATCTAGGATCAATGTGTTAAGTATCCATCCGCATATCATTATTGTTTATTTTCATATGCGCTTTATTATGTATTTAGAATGCATGTTTAAGGGTGTATGATGATGAGACCTTAACAAAGATTATGAATTGGTAGCCAATTTGCACGCGAAAAACCCTCATCAAATATCATGCGTTTTTCCTTCCATTGAGTGATTCTTACTCAAGATCCGAGATTGGCATTGGGTTGTTGGCCAAAGTCAAGCCCTTTGTCCGTCGAAGATGTGTTTGAATCACGAGAGTTTTGTTCTATATTGGTGTCTTGTCCAAGTTGTTGTTTATTGGCCAAAGTCAAGACCACTTCTTGTCCATCGACATTGATTACGAAGCTTTCCATGGTCAATGGGTCGCGCTTGACTGGGATCATTAAGCTTGTTGTGCCAAAGCCAAGGCTTAGTTGATTCAGAGGAAAAAGGTTAGGCAATACATTGGAAGTATTGGCATATATAAGATATATGTTAAGGATTTGGATATCCGCCTACTGGATCTAGGAATTGGATTGGATCCAATTGATCTTAGAGATCTACCTAGTTAAATATCATACAATTTGTTGGCCAAAGTCAAGATTGTGTGTTATTTAACGGGATCCTAGCCCACTAGGAAACACGGTTTCCCGAGTACTCGACAGAGGGTTAGAGGCTCGCCGAAAAATAGTGGGAAGCAAGAATTGAATTTGCAATACTCGTTCAATTACTTGCCATACGCGCTCAATCAAATATCATTCGTCGTTATGATTTAAATGTCAGTTAGACTAATATTTAAATCGTTGTTTTATTAAATAGTTGGACTATATATTCAAACTATTCAATTATAGTTGATTTTATAATTGGATTATAGTAATCAATATAATTGATTTTAATCTATTGTAATCATTATATTATTAGTACCTTAATTATTGATTAAATAGTTGGACTATTAAAATCAAGATATATTGAAAGATTGGACATTTAAAACATAATCTTGGATTAAAATATTTAAATGGTTTAATTTTCAAATTGGGAATGATTTCAGGATGGTCCTGGAAATAAATAATAAGTTACTTTATTTGATAAAATAACTTGTTAAGCCTAAGTCCAGAATTAAGCAAATAAGTAAAGCATAATCTTTGGAAGGTTTATGCAATGATAAATTTAGTGCTTAATCCAACATACTTGTCATAAATCTATGTTTTTTAAGAATTATTAAAATTACAATTAATAACTCTTGGAGAGTTAATGACTATTCTCAAGGAGATAAAGTCAAACTTTACAATTAGGCTAATAGCGCAAGGCGCACCTTACTTCGATATTCTAGAAACCCAAGGCTTGGCCGAAGGCTTCTAAAATATTGAAAAAGTTAAAAGCAAGATCATTATAATCTTCTGGGAAGATAAAGAACATATCCCAAAAAGACTGCCGTTTGGATATGGCAGACATGAAGGAATTAAAGAAAGAGCAAGGCTCTGACTTTAAATATATTCGTCATTATTATGTTCACTACTAGTATTGAAATTGGATTTTAAATACTTAGTGTGGTACATAAAATATATGTATTGATGCTCAGAATCTGCTGAGCAGGATACTGACTTCAAGCTGAGATTAATCTGCGAATCGAAAACGGGACGAAAGTCGCTGTTTCGACCGTAGATACCTAAGTTTAGGAACTACCCTTGGGGTATGTACTTAAATTAGGAAACTGTTATAATTTAACTAGCTAGACTAGGAACATTATCTCTATATCAGTGTTTAATCCGTTGCGGATAAACCTTTATATTTTAAAACACTAAAGTGTTTCATTATATAAAGATGATATTGAGATAAACACATTAGATGTGAATTACAGTATTTATGTTTTGAATGTAAATAAATCTCAAACATATTATATGACAAATAAATAGCTCTAACTGATTTGATTAGAAGAGACTTAAATGTGGCATTGTTGTCTAGGACACAATAAACAAGACTCGTATATCCACACTTTTGAAGAGTGGGTACTAGGACTGATTTGATTATTCAAATAAAGTCTACGAATCTAGTTCTTTAGGTAAAGTACCTAAAATACTATTTACTTGGTAATAGTGAAAATTGCCATCGATCTGTAAGCCCTATTCATAGTGAAGTAAGTGGGCTCATATCTAGCTAGGCTAGATGTGGAAATGAATATTTCGTGACCTTAATGGGTGTGGCATCACGTTATGGTTATGTGTTTCTTTTGAAGAACACAAATCAGAAACTTTTAAAGTTTCGACACGAAGTAGACAAACAGATCGGCTAAAGTATTAAAACATCACGTGTTGACCATGATGAAAATACTTAAGCAATGAGTTTCTTAAATACTTGAGAGAGTATAGTATTCTTTCAAATGAGGACTCCTCCTGCGACACGTTAGTTTGACGGTGTGTCCGAATGGACAAACCGAATTTTATTGGACATGATCAGTTAACCATGAGTCGCTCTGAGCTACCATTTCCTTCAACGGATATGCATTAACAGTGCAAAACTTATTTGGAATAAGGTTCCATATTAATTTGTTAGACAGAATTCATATTAGATATGATCAGGGATAGAAACAAGGTTTCTCACTCCTAACGATTTGGGAATGTCGGGCATATGTTTGGATGATACCAAACGGAAACTCAAATAAGATAAGTGCCAAATTATGGTTATCCTTGGGATACCATAAGTATTGTACTTATACTTCTCACCAGAGAACAATTAGATTGTTGCTCACCATGCGGTTTTCCTTAGAGGAATACCGATATGCAGTGGTAAGTGGGAGAATGGTATAACTCGATGAAAATTGGAGTAATACTGTTCAAGGTATGAAGTCCTTAATGGAACACAAACTGTTCATCAAGGATGAACATATACCATTAATCTTCGTATACACAAGAACCACATAGATCGGAGAGAGTTAGAAAACAACCTGGGGTATGGGTTTCTGATCTCACCTCATAAAGATGTCAATCTTATTGAGGAAGACCCAACTACGTTTGAGGAAGTGATACAAGGTATCGACTCCTATTATGGCAAAGTGCCATGAGTCCAAGATGGATTCCATGTATAACAACTATGTTTGGACACTAATTGATGTACCGTCAGGTATTGTGCCTGTTGGTACTGTAAAAGTCTTCAAGGAAGACATACATGGAAGGCAACATACCAATGTACAAGCTAGGCTTGTAGCGGAAAGGTATCGTTATCAACATTGTGTTGATTACGATTCAACCTTTTACCTGTTGCCACGGTAAATCCATTTGGATAATGCTTGCTGTAGCTGCACGTTTCATTTATGAAATGTGTCAGTTAAAGATCAAAATTGCTTTCCTTAAACGGAAACCTTTTGGAGGATGTTTATAACATCCTGATGATTTTATCGTACTTAAACCAGCAAACTAGGTTTGCGTGTTGTTCGATCCATGTTTGGGGTTGAAGCAAGCATAAAGTTCTTGGAACTATCGTTTTGATGTAATCATGATAGTCAATGATTTGATTCAAAACAGAATGATTCTTGTGTATATAAGGAGGTTAGTGGGAGCGCACTGACAATGAATGTCCTGTATAAATAATGATAATATATATCATTTATTGGAAATGAATTCCCATAAAATAATCGGTGAAAGCTTGGCTTTCAAGAGAAAATTCTCCGTAGAATTCTCGGGAGAAACAACCTTTATTCTGGGAATAAAGATCAACTAGGATAGATTTAAGTTGTAAACACTCTCTGGGAAATTGTACATTAAAATGTACGCGACCTGGTGTCTCATACACTTTGAGCATATGGAGTCACAATCAGGTCAATCCAAGTGATAGTTACTGGATTGATGTTAAGAACATCCGTTAGTATCTTAGAAAACTAAAGATGATGTCTTAAACTATGGAGAAGGAGAACTTGAAGTGACTGGGATCACTGTAGCAAGTTTCCTGAACCGATAAAGACGACTAAAAGTCGCAAACAGTACTGTACAGTTTGAATAACGGTATAGTGAGCTAGAAATCTTCCAAGCAAGATACTGTTACAGAATAAATAACAAATGCGGATTATTGCTGCAGCTGAGGCAGTAATAGAAGCCATCTGGGTCAATAAATAAATCTAATTGGATTAGATATAGTTCTGTTAGCGGCTGAGCTGGGCGTCAGCACAGGCTAAAGAATTAATGGTCTCATCAACGATCCAGATACATACTTCGAATATTCATCTGATTCGTTCGGATCATACATCATGGTGATGTGATGATCGAATAAATCGCGTCAGACGATAATCATATAAATCCACTGACGAAAGTAGTTTCTCAGCAGTTTGAGCCAACTGTACATAGTTCGGGTGTTAGACACTCGAGTGACTGGCTAAAGGCCAAGTGGGAGATTGTTGGACAGTTATGACCCATAGCGTCACTATTTGTACAGATCATAGTGTTGTTGTACAAATTAACTATGTGACAAAGGAGATTGCATTTTATCATTTGCGAATGATATGAGACAGTATCACTCAACGAAGGATAAATCATTAAACATCCATAGTCAGAGCATTGTCGAGATTGGACATCGATAGATAACGACATAGTTCTCGTATATCTGGGTATAGGATACTCAGACAAGTGTAATAGGAGGTTGTGTTTCACCGATGGTACGGGAAACAGCTTCGCTCTGGATTAGACCACCGCAGAATCCTATTGGTAGTATGACTTTGTGTCTGTGGGAGTCTGCAGTCAGGGTAGGTGTATTTGGTCTTAACCTGAGACTTGCACCGCTAATTCTTGCGACAATCAATATACTTTAGTTGAGGTCGTCCAAGGCTTTAACAGGTTCTGTGTACGCCGATGCTGGGTATATTGAGAATCGTAGTGTATTGGGTGTGATGTCAAGACGGAAGTGTCACTCCAGTCATATGGAGATGATGGTCACGTAGGATACGGTATTAGTGCTCTTATATGCTGCGCGGCTATCGGGATATTATGACTCGGTCATGTATATCCGATTATAGAGACTAGTTACTAGACATCCGACATGTGCTTCGTACGGGGCAGACACATAGCCAGCCCTAGGCCTAGCACGTGATCATCTGATATGGATCGAAATACGCAATACTACGTATACTACGCCTGATATAGATCACATATTCCTGTAAGGATATTTCGGAGAATTGGGTAGGCATGGCGCTTGGCTAGAGGCCAACCTTGTCTTGTAAATCGGTAAAACGTAATACTTGGTACTTACATGTTCGGATAGTCCGGCGACCGAATTTACTGCCAATATATCCGGAAATCTCATGGGTCGTTCCCAATGATACACCGATGACGTATGACTCACATTATATATTAATCTGGGATTAATTTGAAGAGAGAGAAAATTAATCTGGGATTAATTGCGGAGATATTTTATCTAGGATAAAATATCAATTTAAAGAGAGAGAACGATTAATTTGGAATTAATCGACAAATAATATATTCGATATATTAAACGAAATTGGATTTCGATTAGGAATTAAAATTAGATTTTAATTCGGGCACTTGAATTAATTTAGAATTAATTCTCGAGCGACGTGATTAGTAAATTGGATTTATTAACGAGGCATCGAGAATATCGTTAATTTAGAATTATCGAAACCGAGCTCGGAATGTGTTTGCGAAGTTGCGTCGATTTTGAATCACGTGTCGCAAGTCGCATCGTAAATCACATCGCAAGTCATAAAAGTCAAATCACTTTTTGGAAAAGTAACTTTGACTCTTTGACTTTGACCTTTAAGATTTGGAGGGAAATTTTGGGGGGAAAAGACTTTTAACTTTTTGGAAAAGTGAAAGCCTTTTCCTTTTCACATTTTACCAAGGGTAAAAGAATTAAATAAAGGTTATTACATTTGTTTTATTTCTTTTTTGGAAAAGAAAATAAATGGTAAATGCTTTAGTAATTTTGGAAATTATATAAGTGAAATGTTTGACACCTTTTTCCCTTAACCTAATCAACTCTCCATCTCTCTTTCCTCTCAACAAGGTCACGCCCAAGGCAGTAAACTGCCCTAGGTTGGCCGAAAATGATGATGCATTTTTGAGGGTTTTGTGGCAAAATCCAAGTGCTAGCACACTCCTAAGAGGTATACGAAGGTGTTAGGAAAACTCACCCACGAGCCGGGAATCGTTTGACGCAAGTTCGAGACTCAAATTCATGAAGCAAATCTAATTTTTTGGACAGAAAAATCTGCACTGCTATTGGCGCCACTTTGAAGGGGAAAATCATTTTGTTCTTCTTCAAATCGTCACAACCGATCGATATGAGTATTCCGCTATCTCCTTTGATGTATTCACACTTATTATTCATGCTTGTTTGATGATCTTGGGACCTAGAATAAAACCAACAAAAACCTTTATGGATTGATACTGTCTCATATCATCTCAATCCGGAACTAATCATATGGACTTTTACCATTTATATATCAAAGTAAATAAATTACTAAATGATAAAAGGCAATTTCATTACTACATAGTCAATTTTGTACAAAAACACAATATCTTTTAAAAACAGTGACGCTATGGGTCATAATTGTCTAACAGATACAGCTGGCCATGACAGTCAAAACTTCCCCACTCACCCGGACGATCAGATAGACTTACAGTGGTGGACTGCATGAGCAGTTATCAGGTCATAGTGGGCCGGCCTTTTATGATGAAAACTAAGTCCGCCATGTCATGTTATTACTTAAGTTGAAGTTTCCTACTCGGCCTGGGATCGAAATTGTGTGTGGAAGTCAGAAAGTCGCTCGGAGTTGCTTCGCCACTGTTTCAAAAGAGACTATTTATATCGAGAAGGGAAGTCGGAAGAAGAGAAGAAGAGAAGAGGATGAGGAGGAAGACTCAGAAGAATCAGATGAACTTCCAGGCGCATGATCCAAGAAGATCGCCAGTTTGGGGGTAGCCGGAGAGTTAGAGTCAGTAGAACTCTTTGGCCCTGAGAAAGTTATTAAGGTAGAAGTAGGTTTGGAAAAAAGCTTGAAGTAGGATCTCCTAAAGATTTTATAGAGGTATGCAGATATTTTCCCTTGGGGGCATAGTGTCATGCCCGGGATAGGCCCCAAGTTCATCAGCCACCATCTAGCAGTGGATCCGATTCACAAACCGATCAAGTAAAAATGAAGAATATTCAACCAGGAGCGCTGCGAGGCGGTAGCAGTCGAGATGGAAGGATTGCTAAGAGCAGGATTCATCAGGGAGGTAAAGTACCCGGAGTGGGTCTCTAATGTAGTTCTGGAAAAGAAACCAAGTGGGAAATGAAGGATGTGTGTGGACTTCTCCGATCTTAATAAGGCTTGCCCGAATATAGTTTCTCATTCCTAAAAATAGATCGACTGGTGGATTCCACTACATATCATGGACTGTTCAGCTTCATGGATGCTTTTTCGGGGTATAACCAAGTAAAAATGCATTCCAATGATGAGGAGAAGACCACATATATCATAGATCGGGCGTTGTACTATTATAGGGTGATGTCGTTCGATTTGAAGAATGCAGGGGCAACATTTCAGAGGTTGGTGAACAAAGTCTTTAAGCCTTTCATTGGTAAAACCATGTAAGTGTATATCGATGACATGATAACAATGACCATGAAACCGGAGGGTCATTTGGCCGACCTCATGGAAACCTTTAAGCTGGTCAGAAAGTATGGCATGAGGCTAAATTCAGAGAAATGTTCATTTGGAGTAGCCTCGCGGAATTTTTTGGAATATATGGTCAACGCACGGGGAATAGAAGTTAACCCACAGAAGATCCAAACACTTCTAGATTTGAAATCTCCTCGAACAGTCAAGGAAGTGCAAAGCTTGACAGGTAGAACCGGTTCATATCTCGTGCAACCGAAAAATGCCATCCATTTTTCAAATTGGTCATGAAGATTAAGAAGGACGTCAGATGGACGGAAGAATGCGAGGAATCTTTCAAGCCACTCAAGAAGTACTTAGCCGAACCTCCACTTTTGGCCAAGTTGATCCTGGGTGAGACTTTGTTCTTGTATTTAGCTGTTTCTAAATATGCTGTGAGCTCGGTGCTAGTGCAGGAGGCTGATAAAATCCAAAGGCCAGTATATTACGTAAGTAAAGCCCTGCTGGATGCGGAGACTAGATATCCGACTCATGAACTAGTGGCGTTATCATTGGTCACGACCGACAGGAAGATGAAACCTTACTTTCAAGCTTATCCAATCGGAGTATATACCGACCACCCCTTGAGGCAGATCCTGCAGAAGCCAGAGGTCTAGGGCCAGTTAGTAAAGTGGTCGGTGGAGTTGAGTGAGCACGACATATCTTATTTACCGAAGGCAGCGGTAAAAGGTCAGGCCCTGGCAGATTTTGTGGCGGAGTTCACCGGGCCCCATATTTTAGAAGTTTCAGAGACCAAGTGGGAGTTGTCTGTGGACGGATATGTTAGTTCGCAAGGTTGTGGGGCCGGGTTCGTGTTGTGAAGCAGTGAGGGAGAAAAGGTGGTCTACGTCTTGATATTTGCTTTTGAGGCCACCAATAATGAGGCAGAATATGAAGCCATCTTGGCAAGATTGAGGTTGTGCACGGCGGTGGGCGTCTGAGATGTGATTGTGAAGAGCTACTCCCAGTTGGCCATCCAGCAGCTGTGAGGCGAATTTCAGGCTAGAGAGCCTAACATGGCGGCGTATATGGCCAAGGTTAAGAAGATGGCATGAGAAATAGGTAGCATACAGTTCGAGCGGATAGGTCGGGAAAATAACCATCAAACGAACTCGTTCGCTCGGCTGGCATCTTCTATCAAATTAGAGAAGCCCATAACCATCCCTTTGATTTGTCTATAGGAAAGGAGCATTGGGAAACTAGGGGTAATGGAAGTGGAAATAAGAGAGGAAGCCTCTTGGATGGATATGATCAAGAAGTATTTGGAGTTTGGGGAGACGCCCGAAGATAGGAAAAAAGTGAGAAAGTTGAGATATAGAAGCTCAAAATTTTGTCTGATTAAAGGAATGTTGTACCAGATGGGATATACGGTGCCGCTCTTGAGATACCTCGTGGCAGGGGAGGCCGACTACGTGCTTAGGGAGATTCATAGAGGTATCTTTGGAAGTCACGCCGGGGGGGAATCTATTGCGAATAAGGCTTTGAGACATGGATTCTATTGGCCGACCATGCACTATGGTGGAATGAATGTGGCAAGAAAGTGTGAGGGATGTCAGAAGAATGCAAACATTCATCACCAGCCGGCAGAGCAGTTGACTTCACTAGTTAGCCCATGCATGTTCACTCAGTGGGGGCTGGATATCATCGGGCCAATGCCAGGACGGAGACAAGCCAAGTACACCATTGTTACCATTGATTATTTTACCAAGTGGGTAGAGACCGAACCTCTATCTGCAATCACGGAAAAGAGGGCAATCGATTTTTTTCGAAAGAATATCATATGCCGGTTCGAAATTCTCTGAGCCATCATTACCGATAATGGGAAACAGTTTGACAGTAAGGGTTTTAGAAAACTATGTGAAGATCTTCAAATCGCCTTGAGATTTACTTCACATGCTCATCCCAAATCCAACGGGCAGGTCGAGGCTACCAACAAGACGATCAAGGTAAATTTGAAGGCCCGGCTCGGATCTTGTAAAGGTTTGTGGGTCAAAGAATTACCAGAAGTATTGTGGGCACACAGGACGACCCCATTTTCTTTGGCTTACGGATTTGAGGCAGGTATCCCAGCAGAAATAGGGATGATCACCCACCGAGTTCGATATTTTGAGGCTGAACAGAATGAGGAACTTATCAGAAACCATCTTGACTTGGCCGAAGAAAAATGAGAGAAGTTAGCTATGAGAGTGGCCATATGTCGACAGAGAATGGCCCATTTCTACAATAAGAAGGTTCAGATATGATCTTTCTGCCCCGGAGATTTGGTTTTGGGGAGGGTCATATTGAATACCCGAAAACCTGAGGAAGGTCCAGTGGGCGCCAAGTGGGAAGGGCCGTATAAAGTGTTGGAGATTGTAAGACCGGGTGCCTATCTGTTGGAGCAATTGGATGGTACCCAGTTCAAAAAGCCCTGAAATGCCGAGATTGTGAGAAGGTACTTCCAGTAGCGTTTTTTCTTTGAATCACAAGTAACTAGATAAGTTAGTTAGAACCAGAGAACTTTTGTAAAACCTCTCTTGAAATGACCCACCAAGAGTTGTAAAAAGGGAAGTAGGTCTCATGAATATGAACATGTTTTTCTCTCTCAGAATTAAAAAGCTCGTCTACTTTACTTGTTATTTAATTAAAAGTGAAAATCATGTTAAGTATTCTTGGGACGTGCTCGATGCGAATGGGTGATCGGTAACTGGGAAAGGCACCAAACCTGTGGCACGCCAATCCCGGGTGTCATTATCAAATCCCCCGGGTGGAAGTGTCCAACCTGATTCCTTTTACCTTTGAGGATCCAGAATTTATCAAGTGATGAAGTACGTGTGGGAAACGCATCTCATGGCACGCCAAACCCGGATGTCATTATCAAACTCCCAAGGCCGGAGCGTTATTACCCCATGACTCGCATCTTTGAGGAACAGCTCGAGTAAACTGGACCCATGGAGGTTTCTTCCCCTGCAGGTCGGCTGGTGAATCCCGTTGAAGAACTATCCGAGAGTATGGCATAGGGTGGCTTAAGTGCCTCAATGACCATCATGCTCCCAGGTAAACCGGACCCACTGAGGTTTCTTCCCTTACGATTCGGCTGGTGAGTCTCGTTGTATACCATCAGACCATCTGGCTTGGGCTTGGCCGAATGGTCCCCTTGATTACAGAAGTCGAGTAAACTGGACCTAGAGATGTTTCTTCCCTTGCGAGTTGGCTGGGGAGTCCCATTGAGAACCACCCATGGAGGGCACACACAGGGTGTCCATGTCCCCGTGGGGATTTGCCTGACCGCCCTGGATCATCGTATCTGTAGCCTGGTTAGCCAAGACACTGAATTGTAAGGTTCAGAATTGTGTTTTGGAGGTCTCGGGCAGGACGTTGCCTCGGATCACCTGAGTTGTTGTTTTTACTTCTTGATTTTTTTTTTTTGCATGGGGTATGTGCTAAGTCACCTCCACTTTTTTTTTAACTTTACTTTATTCCAATTTTTGATTTTCGCTGGTCTGGCAAGGGGACGCCCGCGTCAGGATTCACAGAGCCTCAGAGGTTGAAAATCTTCCTCGTATAAGTCTCAAATCTTCCACCAACTCGGGGCTTGATTCGTTTCGTCGAGTCTGTAATGTTCCACCAGCTCGGGGCTGGATTTGTTCCACCGAGTCTGTAAGGTTCCACCTGCTCGGGGCTGGATTCGTTCCGCCGAGTCTGTGTTGTTCCACCACCTCGGGGCTGGATTCATTTCGTCGTGTCTGTATTGTCCAGCTAGCTCGGGGCTGGATTCATTCTGCCGAGTTTATATTACTCCATCAGCTCAATGATGAGTTCATTCGCTTGAGGACATACCATATGAAGACATTGAGGATGACCTGAGTAGGCACCAGGGTAGTGTTTTGCACAATTCCGAGGATCAGCCACCTAGCGGTCGATCAACGAACTTCTGGTTTATGTAGTTCCCGGCACCTACTCGCACGCTCGTTGGAATTGAGTACTAGGGGACAGATTTTGATGGGGATTTCTGCGACTAAGGTTTTTGAACAGTTTAGTAAGGGCAAAGAAGGAAGTTCCACTTATCTAGAGGACATAGCATGATTCAGTTCTTCAAGACCGGCAACGAATGAGCCGAGACCGACCACAATAGCTTGGTTCATGTCTACTCACTCCCAGGATTGAGATTGTTGGCTCGGATATTGTGGATTAGGTCGGAAGTGGCGGGAGTATCTCAGCCTGTTATCTGACCTACCTCTTGAGGACCGATGTGGGATCGGAGCAGGTAGATTTTCCCTCCAAAACTCTCACATTCAAATTCAACAGGCTATCATCATTAATGAAAAGGTCTAACAACGTACTTTTACTACGTGATGTGACAGGAATTCAGAGAGTGGGTTTTTCTTTCGGCGATGGCAGTTTGGGGAAGGGAACCTGTCAAATCGCCGGAAATCCACAGACCTCCAGAATTGGAGTTATAAAGATATGAGAACGGTGCCATGTATTGGGTAGTATATAAGGGAGGGTTGATCACATTTGTAGGGGTTACGAAAATTTTCATTTGAGAACTACTTGTAAGAAATAGCACAACCTGCTCGGTTTTATTAAACCTTCATCAAAAAGGTCGGTCGAGCTCGGTTTAGCAATAAAAGAACCCCCCACCCCACTTTGTGTCCGTGGACGTAGGCTGGACAATCTCCACCGAACCACGTTAAACCTTCTCGTTTCGATTTCTTATGTGTTTCTTGTGTTTCGCCAAATTTGCTTTTGGTCATCCCATAACCAAACAAATTCACAGTTGCAGGAGGTTTGTCCCGGAAGTACTATCAAGATATGCCAATGAGACGAAAATCACCCGTCAACAATGCAACTTGTGATAGTATATCACCTATACAATCACTCAATAATAATTGCAGGCTAATTAGTAAAAAAATAATAATAAATTATAGTTTTATTTAACAAAATTGTTATATGTTATAATATCATTAGTTGATATTATCAAGTCACTTATACAACGGTGATATCAAATAATTACTCGTGTTTTAGCTATGCCCCATGTGGCCTCATAAATGATAATCTGGGTTACTCTCTCTTTTTCTTTTTTTCTTTTTTTTTTTGAGATCATATCAAAAAATTTCAAGTATACATTACATTTATTAAAATATTATACTAAATATTTAGTTTAGCTCGATACATTATAAGATCCTGAGTCCCCGCACCTGCTTTTGACTCTACAATAATTTCAAAATAGTTGTAAATGAATAACAAGAAAAACTGATGGCATCATTGAGAGATTCATGTCCTAAGCTGCACGTGAGATATGACAGACTGAAAACATCCTTTATGAACTCAAAATTGCGATAAGAAATGGTTGGCTCGATATAAACATTTATACAGTGAGAGACTTAAACAACTTGATATTTAACTTATTATTTTTGCCTTGCAATAATCTTTTTATAATAACTAATAATAAAATTCCGATAAAAGTATCCGTTCATAAAACCCAATATCTATTGATAAACTCAATATTTCCGTCAATAACAGTAGTAAATAAAAATAAATATTGAGAAAATTTTTCATCAGTAAAACTCACAAGTTCCCTCGATAATACCCAAAAAAAACCTGTTGGTAATTTATCTACTGAAAATCTATCAGTAAATTTCATAATTTTCATTGTACTAAGTCAATTACAGACAAAAAAACTGCCATCGGTAAAATCCAAAAATTTGGAAAATATTCCGTCCCTAATATATGGCGCTTCATTTACTGACGAAATTCCATAAAAAATGCATTGGTATTTTTTTATTGATGATTTTTGATATAATATATTTTGTCAGTAATTTGACAGTTTCTGATAGTGTCTATTTCGAAAGCTGCGGTAAATTTACATAATAACTTTATTAGAATAACGACAATATGAAAGCCAATTTTCCTGAGGATAAGGGCACTCAAAATTAAATTAGACTTATGTGGGCTTATGAGTTTTGTATGGATTTCGTCAATGTTTGGATGAATTAAGAAAATAATTGGGTACATTTAGTCATTAGGTTTACTAAGCACACCCCACTACCCATGCCCAAATAAAGTAAAAAAATTCAGGCCTTAAGTGATATAAAAAGCCGAACTCTTCTAACCATTTTCGGCCCATTGGGGGTAATTCCCAGCAAGTCCCTAGATTTTTCCACATCATTCTTAATAAAACAAGAAATATCAACAAGCCATTTAAAACACCCATCCTTCCACTTCATGGCCGAGAGTTAAGAGTGATTGAGAGGAAGGAAATTTTGCAACATTAGATAAAACTTTGAAAGAAAAGTGATGAGCGGTTAATATCTTTATATTTCTCGTCCCTTTATTAGAATATTTTATTGGTGATATCAAGTTTTATAAGTAAATTAATGTGTTTTGGGTACATTTTGCAGGTTAAAATAATATTGCGTTTCAATGGAATTAATTAGGGATGAAAATGGTAAAATATGAAGATAATCGGAAACTTTTCAAAACTAAAACGCACGTCCCGACATTGAGACAAAAAAGCAACGCACGCCAAGTTGATGGAAAGGAGTGGCGACACGCATAGCGCGTCACGACATAGGACATTTTTCCCAAATCTGTCCATAATTTGATTTTTAATTGGAAAACACTCCCTGGACCTCATGTATAAGCACCGGTTTGTCCCAAAACTTAAAAAATTCTCATAATATATTTTGGAGCCTCAGAGCATAGAAGAACACCTAGAATAAGGCAAGAACGCATGTATCAACCGGAGTTGGAGTTTGAAGCTAAGACTGCAAACGAAAGTTTATTTCTTCCATTTTCTTTCTAACTTTATCTTTTATGAGTTCTTGACCTGTGTTGATGATTAGCTTATTTTTATTGAATATTATGAGTAGCTGATTCATTAAATCTAGGATCGTAAATGATCTTGAGCATGTTTAATTAATTTAATTAAATATTTTTATTTTTTTGGGTTTGTTTTTTTTTATTTATTATTCTATGTGCTTTGATGTTTATTTTATTTGTTTGGCCAAAAATAAAATAGTTTTGGGTAAATCCTTAGGAACTCGAAAGAGAGGATTTTGGTTAATCATGAGAATAATAGCATATGATCTAATTCTTTTGAATAGATTTACCTTCAAGATAGAAATATACCTGCATGACATGCGAAATAACATAGAAATATAGTTAATTGAATTATTCTAAATATTTTTACTTGACCGTGAGAATAATAGCATATGGTCTAATTCTTTTGAATAGATTTACCTTCAAGATAGAAATATATCTGCATGACATACGAAATAACATAGAAATATAGTTAATTGAATTATTCTAAATATTTTCACTTGACCGTGAAAAGAGGCTTGTGAATAATTTAGTGTTCTAGGTTAAGAATTAGTAACAACAATCCAATTGAATGAAAAGGTCCTAAATTTATTGCATGCTTGCTTAGGTGAAGCTGCAAACCTATATTCTTCTCTCTATAAGGTTTTCAACATTTGTTATTTGTTATTGTTTATTTTTAGTTAATTCGATTAATCAACTCTCATTCTCAATAGTTTAGTTTAAGTTTGTTGGACAATTATGACCCATAGCGTCACTATTTGTACAGATCATGGTGTTGTTGTACAAATTAACTATGTGACAAAGGAGATTGCACTCTTATCATTTGTGATTAGATCACCTAGATATATAAATGATGAGAGGTCCTTATGATTTTTTCTTTAATTGAGAATGATATGAGACAGTATCAATCAACGAAGGATAAATCATTAAATATCACTAGTCAGAGTATTATCGAGATTGGACATCGATAAAAACGTAAAAGACTAGTATTGCACTTGTGCGCGTTGTGAGGGCACAACGGTATAGTTCTCATATATTTGGGTATAGGATACTCATGCAAGTGTAATAGGAGGTTGTGTTTCACCGATGGTATGGGAAACAGCTTCGCTCTGGATAGACCCCCTCGGAATTCCATTGGTAGTATGACTATGTGTCTATGGAAGTCCGAAATCAGGGTAGGTGTATTTAGTCTTAACCTGAGACTTGCACTGCTAATACTTGCGACAATCAATACACTTTGGTTGCGGTCGTCTAGGGCTTTAACAGGTTCTGTGTACGCCAATACTGGGTATATTGAGAATCGTAGTGTGTTGGGTGTGATGTCAAGACGGAAGTATCACTCCAGTCTTAGTGGAGATGATGGTCACGTAGGATACGGTATTAGTACTCTTAAAATACTGCAGCTATCGGGATAAAATGACTAGGTCAGGTTTATCCGATTATAGAGACTAGTTACCAGACATCCGACATGTGCTTCGTATGGGGCAGACACAATTCCAGCCCTAGGCCTAGCACGTGATCATCCGATACTGGACATAAATACGCAATACTACGTATACTACGCCTGATACAGATCTTTTATTCCTGTAAGGATATTTCCGGAGAATTAGGTAGACATGGCGCTTTGCTGGAGGCCAACCTTGTCTTGTAAATCGGTAAAACGTAGTACGAGGTACTTACGTGTTCGGATAGTCTGACGACCGAATTTACTGCCAATATATCCGGGGATCTCATGGGTCGCTTCCCAAAGATTCACCGATGATGTATGACTCGCACTTTAATTATTCTGGGATTAATTAGAAGAGAGAGAAAATTAATCTGGGATTAATTGCGGATATATTTTATCTATGATAAAATATCAATAAAAGAGAGATAACGATTAATTTGGAATTAATCAGTAAATTAATATATTCGATATATTAAACGAAATTAGATTTCGACGTGGAATTAAAATTAGATTTTAATTCGGGCGAACGAATTAATTTAGAATTAATTCGTTAGCAACGTGAATAGTGATTATGCTTGGCATGATTATTTAATTAAATTAGATTTAATTAAGACGCAACGACAAATTCGTTAATTTGGAATTAACGAACCCGAGCGCATTCGCATTTCGAATTCGAGTGCGGCACGTAAGTCAAATCAAGCGTCAAATCATTAGTCGCATCAAGCGTCAAGTCGCTAGTCATTTCAAGCGTCAAATCACTTGTCACTTTCAGTGATGTGACTTGACAACTTGATTGATTGAGTGACATGACCACTTGAGTGATGTGACATGATGTGAATAGTGATGGCTTTTGTTATTTGACTTTTTGAAAGCCAAATTCAAGTGAAATTCAATTGAAATTCACAAAAGTGTATAAGATACACTTAAAGCCAAATGCAAATTCACTTTTACACATTTTTCTCTCTTTATTCCAAACTCTCTCCTCTCTATTTCTTCTTCCATTTTCACGCCCAATGGGCTAATGGACTGCCCAAACCGTGAGCAGTAGAGGGCATGAAGAAGTTGATTTTGTGGCAAAATCGGAGATGCTAGCACACTTAGAAGACATACGAAGGTGATAGGGAAACCCACCCACGAGCTGGGAACCATTTGATTCAAGCTTGGAGCTCAAAATCATCAACCAAATCTGAAAAATTTAGGCTGTGGACTGCACTGCAGTGGCACCACCTTGGAAGGGAAAAACAAATTTTATTTGTTGCCGAATCGTCTCAACCGATCGATGTGAGTATTTCGCTACCTCCGTTGATGTATTCACATATGTTTTTCATGCTTATAATGATCTTGGGACCTAATTAGAAACCAACAATGGCATCAAGAGCCTAGGTTTGAGCATGAAAACTTTAGGGCTTAAAATTTGGGTATTTTGAATTTGAGCATGATTTTATGAAATTGGATGATTAAGTATGCTTAAATATTGTTGAATTGAAGATTGATTGGATCAATTTCAAGAAAATGTGATTGGATCAATTTTCCCCAATTGGGTTATGGTGGCCGAATACATTAAGCCCTAGAAGTCTTGGATTTTGATTTTTTGGACATTGGATGTGTTGGAAATCATTCGGGATGTGGATTTAATATCGATTGTGAAATTAATTGGATTGAATTCGAATCGGATAGAAATCACAATCTTGGCCGAGACTTTAAGCATGTAATTGGGTTTGATTTTTGATTAAATTGTGTTGGACATGATTTAATGTAATTAAGCATGATTAGTTATGTTAATTGATGTTTAGAAATATTAATTGGGTAATTAATTGTGTAATGCACTTTATGTAATTAAATTGTGAAATTGGGTTTTTGTGATTTAATTGTAATTGGGCCTTTAAATTGGATTTGGGCTTATTATGTTGTAATTGGGCTTGTTGGGCTTTGTTGTACAAATTTAGGTTTAGGCCAAATTGGCTTGGATCCAATTGGGCCCAAAACCACTTCCGTTAAGCCCAAATGCGACTTAATGAACCTTTAAAGTTTAATTGGGCCTAATGGGCCAAGATTGATTTATAGGCTTATGAGGTAAATCCCGGATTGGATTTTGGTTATTCGGTTTGACCCGAGTTGACCAAAAGTCCACGCCTTAATAAATCAATTAAAAGCCCATTGGACTTTAATTGAATTGACGTTAGACGTTAATCGGTCTTTGAGACGCGTTACGATTAAATTGGAATTTAAGTCGTAAAAGGTTATTATTAAAGTGTAATATTTAATTTGGAATTAAATAGCGAATTAGAATTGAATGCATATTAAATTGGATTTAATGATGTAGTTTAATTTAATTCGAGAATTCGTACGTTGAGTACTTATTCGCAAAATGAGTTTGACTCGATCAAAATCAAATCGTTATTTGAACATTGGATGATCACTAATTATCATATTAATTAAATTGATTAGATTGATTGATAACATGCTTGTGTAAATACATGGTTGTGATGAATGAATAATGTATATCGGATGGATATTAGACGGGTGTGGGCAATTTTAGAAATTGTTGTAATAAATTTGATTTATTAATTGGACCTGCGTGTCCAGCCTTATACCTCCATATTCTTTGTATTCTCTTCTCACCTATTCCCCTCAATGTAAATGAGGTTTCTTTAGAAGTGTAGTGTAACGGGTAGAAGTAAATACATGTGCTAACGGGAGAGAGAAAGTGAGTGATTTGATCTAGGATCAATGTGTTAAGTATCCATCCGCATATCATTATTATTTTATTCATATGCGCTTTATTATGTGTTTAGAATGCATGTTTAAGGGTGTATGATGATGAGACCTTACAAAGATAATAAATTGGTTGCCAATTTGCACTCGAAAAACCCTCGCATTATATTAAGCGTCTTTCATTCCATTGAGTGATTCTTACTCAAGATCTAAGACGGCATTGGTTTGTTGGCCAAAGTCATGGCCTTTGTCTGTCGAAGATGTGTTTGAATCACGAAGGCTTTGTTCCATGTCAGTGTCTTGTCCAAGTTGTGGTTTGTTGGCCAAAGTCAAGACCACTTCTTGTCCATCGATATTGATTATGAAGCTTTCCATGGTCAATGGGTTCCGCTTAACTGGAATCATTAAGCTTGTTGTGCCAAAGCCAAGGCTTAGTTGATTCAGAGGAAAAAGGTTAGGCAATACATTGGATGTATTGGCATATATAAGATATATGTTTCGGACTTGGATGTCCCCCTACCAGATCTAGGAATTGGATTGGATCCAATTGATCTTAGAGATCTACCTAGTTAATTATCATACAATTTGTTGGCCAAAGTCAAGATTGTGTGATATTTAACGGGATCCTAGCCCACTAGTAAACACGGTTTCCCGAGTACTCGACAAAGGGTTAGAGGTTCGCCGAAAAATAGTGGGAGGCAAGAATTGAATTTGTAATATTCGTTTAATTGCTTGCCATACGCGCTCAAATAAATATCCTTCGTCATTATAAATTAAATGTTAGTTGGACTAATATTTAAACATTGTTTTAGTAAATAGTTGGACTATATTCAAACTATTCTCTTATAGTTGATTTTATAATTGGATTATAGTAATCAATATAATTGATTTTAATCTATTAAATTATAGTTGATTAAATAGTTGGACTATTGTAATCATTATAATAAATAGTACCTAAATCGTTGATTAAATAGTTAGACTATTAGAATCAAGATGAAATTGAAAAATCTAATTAGATTAGATATAGTTCTGTTAGCAGCTGAGCTAGGCGTCAGCACAGGCTAAAGAATTAATGGTCTCATCAACGATCCAGATACATACTTCGATATTCATCTGATTCATTCGGATCATACATCGTGGGGATGTGGTGATCGAATAAATCGCATCAGTTGATAATCATGCAAATCCGCTGAGGAACGCTGACGAAAGTATTTCCTCAGCAATTTGAGCCAACAGTACATAGATCGGGTGTCAAGCACTCGAGTGACTGGCTATAGGCCAAGTGGGAGATTGTTAAACAATTATGACCCATAGCATCACTATTTGTACAGATCATGGTGTTGTTGTATAAATTAACTATGTGACAAAGGAGATTGCACTCTTATCATTTGTGATTAGATCACCTAGATATATAAATAATGAGAGGTCCTTATGATTGTTCCTTGATTGAGAATGATATGAGACAGTATCAATCAACGAAGGATAAATCATTAAATATCCCTAGTCAGAGTATTATCGAGATTGGACATCGATAAATACGTAAAAGACTAGTATTGCACTTGTGCGCATTGTGAGGGCACAACGGCATAGTTCTCATATATTTGGGTATAAGATACTCATGCAAGTGTAATAGGAGGTTGTGTTTCACTGATGGTACGGGAAACAACTTCGCTCTGGATAGACCCCCTCGGAATTCCATTGGTAGTATGACTATGTGTCTATGGAAGTCCGAAATCAGGGTAGGTGTATTTAGTCTTAACCTGAGACTTGCACCGCTAATACTTGCGACAATCAATACACTTTGGTTGCGGTCGTCCAGGGCTTTAACAGGTTCTGTGTACGCCAATACTGGGTATATTAAGAATCGTAGTGTGTTGGGTGTGATGTCAAGGCGGAAGTATCACTCTAGTCTTAGTGGAGATGATGGTCACGTAGGATACAGTATTAGTACTCTTAAAATGCTGCAGCTATCGGGATAAAATGGCTAGGTCAGGTTTATCCGATTATAGAGACTAGTTACCAGACATCCGACATGTACTTCGTACGGGGCAGACACAATTCCAGCCCCAGGCCTAGCACGTGATCATCCGATACTGGACATAAATACGCAATACTACGTATACTACGCCTGATACAGATCCTTTATTCATGTAAGGATATTTCCAGAGAATTGGGTAGGCATGTCGCTTTGCTAGAGGCCAACCTTGTCTTGTAAATCGGTAAAACGTAGTACGAGGTACTTATGTGTTCGGATAGTTCGACGACCGAATTTACTGCCAACATATCCAAGGATCTCATGGGTCGCTTCCCAAAGATTCACCGATGACGTATGACTCGCACTTTAATTAATTTGGGATTAATTAGAAGAGAGAGAAAATTAATCTAGGATTAATTACGGATATATTTTATCTAGGATAAAATATCAATAAAAGAGAGATAACGATTAATTTGGAATTAATCGGTAAATTAATATATTCGATATATTAAATGAAATTGGATTTCGATGCGAAATTAAAATTAGATTTTAATTCAGGCGAACAAATTAATTTAGAATTAATTCATTAGCGACGTGAATAGTGATTATTCTTGGCATGATTATTTAATTAAATTAGATTTAATTACGACGCAACGACAATTTCGTTAATTTAGAATTAACGATCCCGAGCCCGAGATTATTTACGAGCGCATTCGCATTTCGAATTCGAGTGCGGCACGCAAGTCAAATCAAGCGTCAAATCATTAGTCGCATCAAGTGTCAAGTCACTAGTCGTTCAAGCGTCAAATCACTTGTCACTTTGAGTGATGTGACTTGACAACTTGATTGATTGAGTGACATGACCATTTGAGTGATGTGACATGATGTGAATAGTGATGGCTTTTATTATTTGACTTTTTGAAAGCCAAATTCAAGTGAAATTCAATAAAGTGTATAAGATACACTTAAAGCCAAATGCAAATTCACTTTTACACATTTTTTCTTTATTTCTTCCAAACACTCTCCTCTCCATTTCTTCTTCCATTTTCACGCCCAAGGGGCTAATAGACTGCCCAAACCGTGAGCAGTAGAGGGCATGAAGAAGTTGATTTTGTGGCAAAATCGGAGGTGCTAGCACACTTAGAAGACATACGAAGGTGATAGAGAAACCCACCCACGAGCCGGGAACCATTTGATTCAAGCTTGCAGTTTAAAATCATCAACCAAATCTGAAAATTTTGGGCAGTGGACTGCACTGCAGTGGCGCCCCCTTGGAAGGGAAAAACAAATTTTATTTGTTGCCGAATCGTCTCACCGATCGATATGAGTATTTCGCTACCTCCGTTGATGTATTCACATATGTTTTTCATGCTTATAATGATCTTGGGACCTAATTAGAAACCAACAAAGTTCAGTAAGTTAATTTTAATATTAATAAGAGAAATATTAACTCTATATGGGTTCGATATCCAACTAATAGTCACTATATTACTTAAGCGACATATGTGCTTGCGTGCTAGATTTATAAAATTGCGATCAAAATTGGAATCAAGCAAAACCAAGCCTAGGGGGATGCATCCAAGCTTTATAGAGTAATTAGATCAAGAGTTATGCTTGATGAATGTTAGAAAAATCTTATTTAATAGGTTGTAATTCTGAAATTTTACTATGATAATAATATATGATGTTGAGATGTCAATGTTGATAATTATGTATTTTAGGAGGCATGATATGATATGGTAACTGATGAGGCTTAAGATGCAATCCATGATGGACGGGCCACCACAGTGCATGTTCCAGAAGGTCCAATCACGAGGTCTTGAGCTAAGAAGATACAGAAAGCTATGCATGGATTCATATAGAAGATTGTATTTGACTATGCATGCACTTCAACTACATTAAGTATTGGCTTGAAGCTGGACGAACCCAAGATGGTGAATCTTATTCAGGCCATAGACCAAAATACTCATCTCTCTCTTCCCTCTCTCTATAAAAAAAAAAGGAAACCCCAGCTTCCTAATTCTCGCCTTCACTCCATACTTGGCTCTCGGTAGCCACTCACAAATCAAAATAAAACTCTAAAAACTCATCTCTCTCATTAATATCTTCCTCCCTCTCACACACTCATGGCAGAGACAAAAATAGTAAACTAAAACCCTATTCCAAATAGCAGCCCCTCAATTCTTCTCAACACGGTCACACACTCTCTCTCTCTTACCACAAAACCCTAGACTCATCTCACGTAAACAACAACAAGAAAACCTTACCTCTCTTTCAACCTAACTCACGATAACAACCCTCCTTCACCGAGAAGATCCAAGCAGCAGCGTCTAAAAACAGCAGCTCAAAATAGTAAAACAGTGAACAAAAGGTGTTGAACCAGTGAACCAAAAAAACTACGAAGCATTAACTCTTCCAGCGATGTCTCAACGCCCTTCTAAGAAGCGACTTAGAAGGTAAGACCTGATGACCATTTCTTTAATATTCATTTTGTTATCTCGAACACAACATGCTTGGTTGGATATGGTATGCGTCCAACCGAGCATGCGAGATCCCACAAAAACGGCCAAGTCCCTTGGTCGCATCTATTTTATTGTCCCGTTATTTATTTCTGGTTGTTTCTTTATTTATTTATGCATTATTATTTAGTGCGCATGGGATAATTACGTGGGATTAAAGGTCGCCTTATTTGAGGGAAATGCCTGAGGGCAGCCTTTACCATAATATTTTTCCGCTCTGGATGAGGTACAATTGGTTGGATATGAAGTACGTCCAATCGAGCATACTTGGTCCCATATAGATGTCGGCCAAGTCTCTTGGTCACATCTCTTTTCTTATTCCATTATTTATTTCTTATTGTTTATTTATTTATTTATGCATTGTTACTTAGTGCGCATAGGCTAATTATGTCGGATTAAGGTTCTCCTATTTGAGGGAAATACCTGAGTGCGCATAGGCTAATTAAGTCGGATTAAGTTTTGACCAACACTATGGCCAGTTTGACCGTACTCTACATAGCCAATAATAGGAAGTTCTGCAACCGGAATAGAAAGACCATTGGGGGACCTTCAAGGACCAAGCCCACTCTTTCTGAGGTTGCCCATATCAGAAACATGCGATTTTCCAATTTTGGTAGACCTTTGTTAGAGGTGTTTGAAGAGCTGAAAAGGCAAGGACTCCTAAATCTCTTAGAACTTAAACCACTTCCAAACCATGTGCCACAATACCTTGACCTAAACCTATACTGTTACCACCCGCCTTAGGCATGAGATCTAACCTCATTGACGCTCATAGAACACCCGACCCGGAAAAGAACAACCCAATGCACACATAAACCCTCAACCTACCCACATAATCAACTCCGGCCTACCCGACGACATTGCCCTCCAAACTCACGACCACCAAGATTCCCGCATGGGGATATGAGACAACAGTATTAAAGATGAAACAGAGCAAATGGGGGATTTCTAGGAAAACTTCTCGAAAAGTGACAAGGAGGAGGTTGTAAAAGGGGAAAGTAAATGGGAAAAGGAATTAATGCAGTTAGAGAATCTGATGTTCGAAGAAAGCAAGAAAACGGAAGAAGACAAAGTTGCAAATTATGGAGTTGTTTGTTTTCCTGATCTTATTCAATTGTGATCTCGTATTTATTCATAAGACATGATTTTACCTACTTGTTCGAGCCTTTTCCTTAATAGTTAAACATCAGTCCAATGATGAAATCGTTTACTTTAGGGTGAAATCTTAGAAACGATAAGTTCTTGATACACTTTTATTTGATGATTTGAGTAATTGATCTAACTTAGACTCATGAGCACTTAATCATAGGTTTATAGTAGTGAAAACCTGAGTAGTCGGTAAGATGACTAGTTGAAGAAATTGTGGATCGATGAATGACCGTTTGTTTAGATGTATATCCTGATTTGCTTGTGTTATGATGTATGATATAGTTGAAAATAAAAGAAAAGTCTCTAAAGAAAATATATTAAGCCACCTATAACCGATAAGCGTGAAGCTACCCATGGGAGAGTATTAGGACCACTATGAGGAGAAATATTACCTTAAAGGGTAGGTATGTTACAAAAAAAAAGATAAAAGAAAAGAGAAAGAAAACCATACAATATTGAACACAGAAAAGCAATTTTAGAGCATAATTGAGACATCTAGGCTGGTTTGACCCATCGATCCTAATTTTTAAACGAAATCATTGAGTTGGATTACCTAGGAATCAAGCTGTAAATGAATATTTACACACACACACTTTGAGTGTGTCTTAGATCATTTATTCAAAGACTTGGATTTGAATTGCATTGAGTATTTTGAAGTTTCTTTGTTTTCATTACTGGGCATCATTTGAGGACGATAGTATGTGTAACTATTAGGAGGACAGCTTAGGTAAAAGATCAGGACGAACTTGCAAGATAAATGGACACAATGGAATCTTGAGCCATGAGACCAAAGAAAACTGAGCAATCACCAGAGGAGAATTGACAGGAGGAAACTATAAGTAGGCTCAGGGGGCGACCAAAGAATTTTATAGGCAAAGAGCACCAAAGAGCGCAAGGAAGGCCTAACTAAGGATAACGTCAAGACAAAAGGATTTTTAAAGGAGTGAAGAAAATCCATCGGAATAGGGAATGCATCCAAGCATACATACACACATATATCCATGCATACATGCAAATAGGAGAAAGAAACCCCCATTAGAGTAGGGAAAGCATACATGCGCACATGCATACATGCATCCATGCAAATAGGACAAAGAAACCCATCAGAGTAAGGAATACATCCATGCATACATGCATACACGTTGCATTCATACAATCTTTTATTTTATGTTCACAGGTTTTGAAGAAAAAGAAAAAGCGATGAGGAAGAACAAAGAATAACTCTGGGAATGGAGAATAACCTCAGGAATGAGGACCAACAAATCCACGGGAATAAGGACGAGCAAGCTGAGAATGGCACTCCGGGAATAGAGAACAACCTCAGGAATGAAGACCAGCAACTCCTCAGGAATGAGGACGAGGAAGCCGGGAATGGCATTCTGGGAATGGAGGACAACCTCAGGAATGAGGATGAGCAAGCCGAGAATGTCACTTCGGGAATGGATAATAACCTCGGGAATGGCAAAGAGTAAGCCGGGAATGGCACTCCGGGAATGGAGAAAAACCTCAGGAATGAGAACAAGCAACTACTCGGGAATGAGGACGAGCAGGCTGGGAATGACACTCTGGGAATGGAGAACAACCTCAGGAATGAGGACAAGCAACTCCTTGGGAATGAGAACGAGCAAGCCGAGAATGACACTCCGAGAATAGAGAACAACACCAGTAACGGTTCAGGAATAGACCACCTCTAAAGTAAAGGTTCGGGAATGGTATTTTTTCATAAAGCCCAATGATGAGCCTCGTATGGAGGCACTACCCAATAAGTTACGGAAGGCGCGAGAAACGGACATCGGAAGAGAATATTCCAAGATTAATATCTCATCAAATTTTATTCATTTGTTTAGCCTCAAGCTCGCTTGATTGATCTCTGTTTTAAATATTAGCCTCGACCCAAAACCCCCGTAACCTATAAAAGCCCACATATATATACACACCTATCCAAAACCCATGCAACCCATACAACCCTTTTAGGCCCACACGCCCAAGCCCAATTGAAAACAATTTAATCACATTCCAAATCGCTTTAAATCCCCTTCCAAATTTAAGAATATTTTGAATCCAATCCCCACCAAAATTACACAAACTCTTTCCCTAAATAACTTAATAAAATACATCCATTTTTATATGATTTATTTCCTTACTTGGCAAACCCTAGCACACCATTGTAAGAACATAATAGTTCTAAACCCTAAGCAGCTCTCTCTTGGCCACAAAAAAAAAAAAAAACTCTGATCACTTCACACAGCTCCTATCTCTTTTCTTTAGATAGTCATGACAGTGAGAAAATTAAAAGATCAAACACAAAGAAACCCTAACCAAAACACTAATCTCTCTTTTCCCTCTCTCTATATAAAAAACGAAACCCTAGCTTCCTAATTCTCCCATTCTATCAATGCTTGGCTCTCAGCAGCCTCTCACAAATCAACAATAAACCCTTAAAACTCATCTCTCTCATCACTCTCTTCCTCCCTCTCACACACTTATGGAAGAGACAAAAACAGTAAACTAAAACCCTATTCCAAACAGCAGCCCCTCCATTCTTCTCAAGACAGCCATACACACTCTCTCTCACCATAAAACCCTAGACTTATCTCACGTAAACAACAACAAGAAACCTACAACAACCCTATTTCATCGAGAATAACCAAGCAAAATAATAGCCTTTCACTCATCAAACAACAACAAATAACACCCCTATAGCCCACACCACCGACTGAAATAAATAACAAAATCGATAGCAACGAGCCATCTCACACAGCACCCATACAAAGTCACGTTAATTCCACTGACCGTAATAATACCACTCACAAATACAGCCTCGCCACTCAAGTAACCACACACTAAAACACTCATCACGAAGCTATTAAGAAACCAACACATACACACCTAAACACACCACATAAAAAATATAGATCACTCACTCGAACCAACAAACAGCCAAACTAGTCCTCAAAAACGCACCAACCAACCCCAGTACCGAAAATCTACCCAACGCCAAAACTAGTAACAAAAATAGCCTTCGAAACAGTCCCTAAAACACCCCGAAATAGTCCTTAAAACACCATAAAAAATCTCTTATAATCACTTAAAAACAGCAAAAAAAATAACGACAAAAAATAGCAGCAAAAATAGAGAAAACAACAGATCAAAACAACGAAACAGTGAACAAAAGGTGTTGAACTAGTGAACAAGAAAAGCAACGGAGCATTAACCCTTCCGGCGACTCTCAACGCCCTTCCAAGAAGCTACTTAGAAGGTAAGACCTGAGGGCCCTCTCTTTAATATTCATTTTGTTATCCCGGACACGGCATGCTTGGTTGGACGTGGAATGCGTCCAACCGAGAATGCGAGATCCCATACTAACAGCCAAGTCCCTTGATCGTATCTCTTTTCTTATTCTGTTATTTATTTCTTGTTGTTTCTTTATTTATTTAATCGTTATTTAGTGCGTATGAACTAATTACGTCTGATTAAAGGTCCCCAATTTAAGGGAAATGTCTGAGGGCAGCCTTTACCATAATATTTTTCCGCTTTGGATGAGGTACACTTGGTTGGATATGAAGTACGTCCAATCGGGCATACGAGGTCCCATATAGATGTCGGCCAAGTCTCTTGGACACATCTCTTTTATTATTCTGTTATTTATTTCTTGTTGTTTCTTTATTTATTTATGCATCGTTACTTAGTGCGCATGGGCTAGTTATTTCGGATTAAGGGTCCCTCATTTGAGGGAAATGCCTGAAGGTAGCCTTTACCGTGATATTTTATCACGCCGGACAAGGTACGCTTGGTTGGATGTGAAATACGTCCAACCGGACATACAAGATCCCATATAGATGTTGGACAAGTCTCTTGGTCGCTTCTGTTATTCACTTTTTTGTTTGTTATTTTTTTACTTATCGCTTCGTATTCATTCTATTAGTTATCTTGATTTATATTGCCGCATCACTTCACATTTATTTCCATGATTACATTGTGTTAATTCTTGAATGTCGCCTCTTGTTGTATATCGGATGGAAACCCAGACATAAATTCGATAGTCGAATCTGAATGGACGGTAGTACGGTCTATACTTAGGATGCAACTCCACACACCGCTTAAGAAACATTCACGCATGTGTTTATGTCATTATAGATGCTACTTTTATAATCTCGTTTGAACGCGTTCCCGAACACTACTCGAACGTATGCATTCGGCCTTACCCCGTTCAAATGTGTTTTCGAACGCTACTCGAATGCATGTATTCTATTTCACTATGCATCATATCCCGCCCCGTTCGAACGCGTTCTCAAACGCAACATGAACTGGCACACAGTGGACAGACTCTTTCAACATATTTTATGCATGTTTGCCTATTTGTTTATTTCTTTTTGCATCATGTGCTTAAATATCTCTCTAATTTTAACGCTTTTAATGTTATTATTAATTTACATTATCTCATTTCTTTGTTTAATACACTTGTGGAATTATGCATTTGCTTTCATTTTTATTTACGTTTATGCGTGTGCAAACTTGTATGTCATTTAAATTATCTTACGTGTGTTGCATAAGACTTGGTTACATCATTACGTAAATCCGTTCATTACAATTGGCATAAGTAAGGGACCATTCCGAACCCAACGGTTTGAGGTCTTCCTTTGCGAGGGGTGAGTGCGGCCTTAAATCATTTCCCAGTTCACACTGGGTGGCGACTCCTTTATTCTCCGGTTTAGTCCCATGCGGGCTACTCCGTACTCCCAATGGGCTACGAGCTCGGACACCGTTGCCTCCATCTCTGTTCACATAGTGGGTTTGTCTGGCTTTACTCCAGACATGTTTTCATTAGTTGGTATCAAGAGCAAAGGTTCCAAGATCAGTTCACATATATGTTCTAATTTGATTTTTAATTCGTTTATTATATTGTCGCGTGTGTTCTTTTCCGTGCTTGTTTCTCTCCAGCATTTTTTCTTAATTTTCATTACCTTCCGTACCTTTTTTTCCTACATTTGTTGTGTTTGTTTTGTGTTCTGTTTGTGCGTCTGTTTTCTTTGCTCTCGGTATTTTACGTATTTTTACTGGTTGTGCTTTTCCTTGACTATGTTTGTGCGATTCGCGTAACCTAGGGTTCTAAAGTCTTAGACTCTTTGCGGCAGTAGGTAAAACTTGATGAGATTTTGGAACTGATCGAAATCAAGTCAAATCCATAACACCAAATGGTTTAGAAGGTTCGAGGGACGCGATTTTGTTTTAAAAAAGAGTACAATAATTTTAAATTTTACCAACGTGTGATTTTTTTCCTAGCATTCGTATTGTCAGGACGAGGTGATTGAGATAGTTTACTTGTGCATGTTTAAAAATTCTAAATTTTCGAATGAAATCACTTATCTAATATCATCTTTGCCGCAATCGATAGTATGCTTATTTCCTTTCTGCTTGTGTCTACCTATCTGTGTACTTGTGAGAGCTGAACATTGCTATTTGGGACAAAATTAAGAGTTTCGGCCATACTAGGCTCAAATCCTTTGAGAACTCATCCGAGGGCAAGAGGGGTAAAAGGCAAGTGTAGGTGAGCTTAGCTTCGAGTAAAAGCCATTTGAGTGACAAACACTAGAGAATTGGAATTGTGAAGATTTTGTTTTTTCTTTGCTTTAATTTTTTCTAACGTTTTTTGCAGTTGCAGAGTTGAAAAAAAAAAAGAAAAGAAAATACTTAAATAGTAAGCATGTCCAGAGAGGGCGCAGCTCTGAGTCAAAGTGTCAATTCTCCACAGAAGCCCGAATTATGAGATATGGCAAATACTGTGACAACGCTTCAACATGAGTTCGCGCGGGTATTAGAGTTGATGAGAGATTTTGAGATGAGGTGCAAGCGACAAGACACAATACCCCACAGGGGAATAGGCTAACACAGTCGATTAGAGTTAATGAGGTAGGGCACGTTCCCCCAGGACTGGTGGGCGACAGATTGTACTTATGGATGAGATGGAGGCCAAGAATGAGTTTGATTATGATGAGGAGTTTGATAGAGTATCAGAGTTAGATATGGGTGAATTTCGGCCTAGAAGAGGTAGGAATGAAAGGTCGTTCAGGAGAAATCATGAGAATAAGGAAGATGGTGATTTGGGTAAGATCAAGATGACTATTCCTTCCTGAAGCTTATCTAGAGTGGGAACATAAGCTAGAACTCATTTTTTACTGTCATACTTATTCCGTGTTTAAGAAGGTTAAGTTGGCGGTTATTAAATTTACAGATTATGCACTTGTCTGGTGGGACCAAATGATGATAAATATTTAGAGGAATAGGGAGCGCCCGATCACTATATAGGCCGAATTGAAAATAGTTATGAGAAATCAGTTTTTACCGAGTTATTACTATTGAGATCTGTATCATAAACTTCAGAATCTTACATAGGGTTTCGGAGTGTCGAAGACTACGATAAAGAGATGGAAATTGTGATGATTCGTGCAAATATCGAGGAAGATCGAGAGGCCACTATGGAACAGTTTCTAAGTAGGCTGAATAGAGAGATTGCAGATGTCGCAGAATTGCAATAATACATAGAATTATAGGACATGATACATATGGCAATAAAAATGGAACGCCAACTGAATCGAAAAACTGCATTAAGGAGCAATTTGGGTCCAAACAATACATGGAAGACAAAATATGGAGATAATGACAGGGACGACACCACATCTAGGTTTAAATTAGAGGGCCCAAAACCAAGGGAGGATTTCACCACCAAACCTAAACCAAAATCTGAAAGCCCACTAAATAGGATTCGTGACCTTAAATGTTTCAAATGTCTGGGAAGTAGCCATATAGCATCATGATTACGCCTAAAAGATACTTGCGGCTATCGCAGTATAGCTAGGGTGTCGATTCATTTGAGAGATGGTTACAGGAACTAATTTACTCAAACAAAAACGTTAGTAGTAACTGAATTAAACAGAAAAAATAAATTGATAATTGAAGATAAAAACTATGGAAAAATATTTAGGAAAATCAACAGAGAGATATGGCAAAACATCTAGAATCCCTCTTGTATCAAACTCATATATTCAATTAATGATTCATGTTATTACTCAATAGAAAGTTTCACATCCCAAACCAACAATTGAAGATATTCAATTCTACACATATTAATTTCTTAGGTAATTAATGATTATTTTCTCTATGTTAATAGTACATAAAAGTCATTATTACGAGTTATTTAACATCGAAAATATACCCTCATGAAATACTGCAGCAGAATACCAACACATAAAATAACTTTTACCAGTCACAACTGGGTTCACAAATCACACATAGAAAAAGCATGACTGGATTTATATGGTAGGTGACAAAACACAATCTATGGGTTCAAGAATCATAAGATGATAAAGAATAACAATCATCAATTATATTAAACATTAAAAGGTACATTAAGAATAAAAAAACATAAATATAGAAATTCAAATACAAAAGTTCATCCTTAGCTTTGCCTACGAGATTAGTTCTCCATTAGGAATAGAGAGATAGCTTGAATAGACCGGAGAGACTTCATGGTTCCTTGAAGTTCTTCGTTCTCCTCTCATGATTTTATGTTTGTGGCTCTTTATGTGTGTTTATCCTCTTGTTTCTCTCCGATTTTCTCTTCTCTAGGGTTTGGATGAAGTTGGCTTTATACAGGGAAGCTTCGGAATCATAATATGCATAAAAGACGTCAAAAATAGAATTTTTGGGTGTCCAGGGCGCTGCGGCACTGGTCTTTGGGTGCAGTGCCAAACTCTCAACCTTTCGTATGGAGTGCACATTTTTGCTAGCGTTTCGTGACGCAGGTGAAGGGCACATTGCGACACGCGGCCATTTTTCTAGTTTTGTGCATTCTTTGTTTCAGCTCTTCCGCGTGCTTCTGATGCGTCCGTAAGGTCCCGAAACACGTGTAATTTATCCAATCTTCATGTTACATTACTTCCTAATAACAAAGCACAAAATGAACTCTAATTATGATTAAATAAATGATAAATAAGCCGAGTTAGCGGCATTCAAAGTACACTTTTATGCACTTATCACAACCTCCAACCAGCTTATTGCTAGTCCCTAGTAATTCATGCGTAAAATAAAATAAGAAATAAATAAATAAAAACTATCTAAGCCACTCTCGTAGGGATCACAATTGCATTTAGCAAAAGCAACAAGCCTTTAAACCACTAGGTGTCCCTAGTGGACGAGTTATGGTCTCGTGAGGGCTTACAACGATGACACCCACAAACATCATTTATAACACATGCAAACTGAAAGTAGCAAAATACAATAGTCTCAATAGTTACACATGTTATTATCCTCAAATAATGCCTAGTAATGAAATGAGAGAACTTTCAAAGTACTTAATGCACCTCAAATCCAAGTCATTGAATAAATCATCTAAGCCAGACTTACAGTATGTGTGTGTGTGTGTGTGTGTGTGAAAATGTTTATTCACAGCTTAATTCCTAGGTAAGCCAACTCAATGATTTCGTTTAAAAATTGGGAGCCGATAGGTCAAACTAACTAGATATCTCAATTTTGCTCTGTAGTTGTCTTTCTGTGCTCAGAATAGTATGATTTTATTTTTCATTTTCTTGTCTATTTTTGTTTCTTTTCTCAACTTTTTCTTTTCTTTTTCAACATACCTACCATTTAAGGTAGTATTTCTCCTTATGATGGTCCTAACACTCGCCCATGAGTAGCTTCATACTTATCGATTATAGGTGGTTTAATTTCTTTATTTCGAGACTTTTTCTTTTTATTTTTTTAACCATACCACACATCATAACACTAGCAAATCAGGATAGACATCTAAGCAAATAGTCATTCATCGACATGTAATTTTTTCAACTAGTCACCTTGCTAACTGCTCAGGCTTTTACTGCTATGAACCCATAATTAAGTGCTTACGAGTCTAACCTAGATAAACTACTCAAGGTATCATATAAAAGTACATTAAAGGACTTATCGTTTCTAAGATTTCACCCTAAAAAAATAATATCATCATTGAACTTATGCTTAACTATTAAGGACTAAAAACAAATAAAATAAAATATTCTATTTTTTTTTTGTTTTATAACAGGTAATATCAAAAGTAATATCATGCTCATGCATGCACCCCCACACTTAAAGCTTGTATTGTCTTCAATGTAAGATAAATTCAAAGAAAATGATTAAGGAACAACACTACCAGACGTGGAGTTGATCAGGTTTCTGCTAGTGAGACTTTAGTTGTGTGGCTGTGTAAGTTGTGCTAACTCCTGGATAAATACTCATGAAAAAATTAAAAAATAAACATACAATTAGCACACAATAATAAATAAAATGCAGATGCAAGGGTTGCCTCCTCGTTAGCACTAAGTTTAACGTCTTTAGCCAGACGTAAGGTTTCCATCTATCAAACTTATGAAGGCATGAAAGAGAATGTTTGTCTAGTTGTGGCAGTTTATCCATTGATCCTCCAGGATCTGGAGATTGTTGAAATTTTTGGCTACTTATAAGGAAAAATTGGCCCAATCTTCTTTTTAATCTCCTAGGGATCATCTTTAATTGAGCACAGACTCTCATTTTCCGGATCCTTGGAATCAATTTCACTTTGGGAAGGTATGAGTAATGACACTCATCATCACCATTTGTTTGTTTCTCAATATGAAAAAATATTTACTTCGAGAGTTATATTCCCAAATGATAACTTCATGAGACCATTCCTGCAATTAATAAGGGCATTAGCTGTTGCAAGAAAAGATCTACCTAAAATCGGTGTTAACCACAGACTGTGTGTCTAAAACTAAGAAATCCATAGGGTAGTAGAGTTTATCGATTTGAACTAAGACATCTTCAACGACTCCCTGTGGTGTTCTAATGGATCGGTCAACTAACTGCAAAGCTACTGATGTAGGTTTAATCTCACCAAGCCCTAACTGCACATAGATCAAATATGGCATGAGATTAACGCTAGCATCTAAATATAATAAAGCTTGACCGAACTCAAATGTGCCAATGTGACAGATAATGGTGGGACATCCTAGATATTTATATTTTGGAGGGGTTTTCTGTTCAATTACTGCACTAGCCTGCTCTGTTAAAAATGTAGTCTTCTTCACATTATGCTTCCTTTTAATGGTGTACAGATCCTTTAAAATCTTCACATAAGTGGGAACTTGATTTATCACATGTAGTAGCAGAAGGTTAATCTTTAATTATTTCAGATGTTCTAGGATATCACCATTAGGGTCCGGAGTTCTGGCAGTAGGCTTAAGTGCTTGGGGAAAATGGTATTCTAACTTGGAAAGGTGGCTCTGGATCTTCCAGTAGGGTGTTGGCATTATTATCCTTAGGGTCACCTATAGTGATGGGAGTATCCTGCATGCTTACCTCCTTACCACTCCTAGTGAATATGACATTGACACCTTTTACATTGGATACCTAATAAGCATGTTCCATGCGTTGACCTTGTGGGTTAGGTTGAGTCTGAGATGGGAATTTTTATTGTTTTTGCACACTCAGGACATTAGTTAATCTAGAAACTTGACTCTTTATCTCCTTATTATAATCAACTACCTGAACTATCAACGACTCAAACCTTTGATTGGTTTTGCTCTAGGTCTCCACAAATGCTTTCTAGGCCTCTATGAATGCTTGCATAGTATCCTCTAAAGAATTCCTAGAAATGGCAGGTGTGTGATACTGGGGAGTGCTATAACCTCTAGATGGTGGTGTCTGACTAGGCTGATGAGGCTCTTGTCTCCAACTAAGATTCGGATGGTTTCACCAACTAGGATTATAGGTATGCGAATAGGGTGTGTAAGGCTTCTGATATGTCCTTAATGTATTGCATTGTTCTTCATATGTCCCTCTCATCTCACCATATGCAGGACACTCTTGGGATTCTATGTGGGTGATTGAATGCACAGTCTTGCTATCTATGGCTTTTAAGGCTCCTATTTGTCTAGTCAATAGCTCCACTTGTGCCCTAAGACTATCCTCTTCCCTATAGTGGTGTATTTTTATGCCAGAAGGAGTATATGCCCTATCAGTGCTATCTAAGACATTAGGTCCAACCCACGTCTGAGATTTTTCAACTAGGTTATCTAAGTACTCGAATGCCTTATCAAGGTCCTTTCGGATGAACTCACCATTACACATTGTCTCCACGAATTGGTGCTCTCTAGGGGTTAGTCCATCATAAAAATAGCTTACTACATGCCAACTCTCATATCCATGGTGAGGACAACTCACTAACATCTCTTTATACCGCTTCCATGTCGATAAAGGGTTTCATTGTCTCTCTGGGGGAAGGTGGATATTTTTATTTTCAAGGCATTCGTCTTATGGTGTGGGAAGTATTTATTAAAGAACGCATATGTCATCTTGTTGGACAATTATGACCTATAACATCACTATTTGTAAAAGACATGGTGTTCTTTGTACAAATTATCTATGTGACAAAGGAAATTACTCTTTTATCATTTTGTAATTGGATTACTTGGATATATAAATGATAAAAGTCCATGTGATTAGTATCGTATTAATAAGATATGAGATAGTATTAATCCACGAAAGGTTTGATCATTAAATATCTCTAGTCGTAGTATTATCGAGATTGGAAATCGATAATACGGAATAGACTAGTATTACACTTGTGTGCGTTATGGAAGCTTAATGGTATAATTCTCATGTATTTAAGTATTGGATACTTATAGAAGTGTGATAGGAGGTTCTTTTAGCCGTTGGAATGGAAACAACTACGCTCTGGATAGACCCCTCGAAATCCCATTGGTAGTATGACTATGTGTCTATGGGAATCCGAATCAGGGTAGGTGTATATGGTGTTAACCTGAGACTTGCATTGCTAATACTTACGACAATCAGTACACTTTGGTTTTGGTCGTCTGGAGCTTTAACAGGTTCTGTGTACGCCTCTTCTGGGTATACTGAGAATCGTTGTGTATTGGGTATGACGTCAAGATGGAAGTATCACTTCAGTCCTATAGAGATGATGATCACGCAGGGAAACAGAACTAGTACTCTTAAATACTGCATCTATTGGGATAGTATGACTAGGTCATGATTATCCGATTACAGAGACTAGTTGCTAGTGATCCGATATATGCTTCGTACGGGGAAGATACAATTCCATCCCCAGGCCTAGCATGTGACATACGATACTAGATCGTAATACGTAATACATAGTATACTATGCCTGATAAAGATTATCTATTCCTCGTTGAATATTTCTGGAGAATTGGGTAGGCACAGTGCTTTGCTAGAAGCCAACCATATCTTGTAAATTGGTAAGAACATGGTACCGAGTACGCACGTGTTCGGATAGTCAGATAATCGGCTTTACTGCCAACATATCCAGAGATCTATTGGGTCGATTCCTAAAGAGTCACCGATGATATTTGACTCGAACAAAATTAATCTGAGATTAATTATGAGAGGGAAAATTAATATGCATTAATTACGGTAAGAATTAATATGGGATTATTATGAGAGAAAGAATTAATCTGGGATTAATTGCGATAAGAATTTATCTAGGGATTAAATTTGTCTAGAAAAAGAATGCTATTAATTTGGAATTAATCGGCAAAGTAATTTAATAGTTAAATTGAATTTTACTATTTAATTTATTTAATTGGGCTAAAATAATATATCAGATATATTAATTGAAATTAGATTTCAATACGGAATTCAAATTGGATTTTAATTCAAGTGAACGAATTAATTTGGAATTAATTCGTAAGCAACTTTCGTAATAATTTTGTTAGGCATTATTATTTAATTAAATTGGATTTAATTACGTAGCGACGAAAAATTCGTTTAGTCGGATTAAACGAACCGACCCAAAATATGTTGTGTAAGCCAACTAGATTTGGAATTAAATGGGTGAGACCCATGACTTACATCAATTGTCATCAATTGATGGAAGTAGTTGGAATAGTGATTGGATCTTTTAATTACACACACCTACCACACATTTGGAAATCAACTTTTTGTATTTGTTTTTAGAAAACACAAAAATGGAACTATTCACTCTTTTCCATTTTCCTCTCTTGGCCGAACCTATATCTCATTGGAGGAGAAAATTTTCTTTCAAATTTTGTTCAAGCTAGCACTTAAAGGGGACAAAGAAAGGTGATAAGGAAACTCACCCTTGAGTTTGCAATTAAAATCAAAGGCTTGGAGCTTATACATCCTTGAAGGTTTTTGAAACTTCTTCAACCAACCATTGTAAGTATTCCGCAATTTTCTTGGTAAATTCACACTTGAATCGATGTTTAGGATCCTTGGGCATATCTAGGACACTAACATATCTCATCCCATGATCCTATTGACCTAGGTCTTAAAGAATACAACCAGCTCTTAGCTCTATCCTTAAGGGCAAAAGGGAAGAACTTAAGTCTAATTGTGTTAGTGGTTCCAAGCCGATCATGGAAGGTTGCTACTACCTCTTTAAACTCTCTAATGTGCACATATGGATTCTCGTTCTCCAAACCATGGAAAGTTGGAAGATATTGTATCATTCCAGGCCTAAAGTCTATATGTGTTGCATTAGGGGGAAACATTATGAATGATGGTGTAGCTGTGCGAGTTGGGTGGAGGTACCCTTCAAGAGTTTTTATGGGTGGTCTCTCGTATTCACTCATATTATGTGCGCTAGATCTAGATTGTATGGAAAAAATGTTTTCAAATATATTATCAGAGTCTGAGTCTGAACTCTCCAGTTCAATCATAACGAATCTACCAAATATATCTCTACGTCTAGGCATGCAATTAAAGCTCAAGTAATACGGGAAATGAGAATAAAATAAAATAAAAAAGGAATAACTAAAAATTAAAATTTTAAAAAAACTGAAATAAAATAAAGAATAAATAAACAAGAGAATAAAAGAAGGAACGAAGTTACCGCTTTGTGTTTGACCAAGCAAACCTGCTCTTTTAGATTGTAAACCGTCTCCCCAGCAGTGGCGTAAAATTTTGATTACGCCCAAAACATACTTGTAGATATCGCAGTATAGCTAGGGTGTCGATTCCTTAGAGAGATGGTTATAGGAATTAATTTACTCAAACAAAAACGTTAGCAGTAACTGAATTAAATATAAAAAATTAATTGATAATTGAAGATAAAAACTATGGAAAAAATATTCAGGAAAATCAGCAGAGAGATATGACAGAGCATCGAGAATTCCACTTATATCAAACTCCTATATTCAGTTATTGATTCCTGTGATTACTCAACTGAAGGTTTCACATCCCAAACTAACAATTAGAAGATATTCAATTCTACACATATTAATTTCCAAGGTAATTAATAATTTTTTTATCTATGTTAATACACATAAAAGTCATCATTATCAGCTATCTAATGTCGATAATATACCCTCAGGCAATACTGCAGCCGAAGACCAACACATAAAATAACTTTTACCAGTCACAACTGGGTTCGAAAATCACACATAGAAGAAGTATGACTGGATATATATGGGAGTTGACAAAACAGAATCTCTGGGTTCAAGAATCGTAAGATGATAAAGAATGACAGCCATCAATTATATTAAACGTTAAAAGGTACTTTAAGAATCAACAACATAAATAAAGAAATTCAAATTCAAAAGTTCATCATTAACTTTGCCTAAGAGATTAGTTCTCCATGCGGAATAGAGAGATAGCCTGAATAGATCGGAGAGACGTCATGATTTCCTTGAAGTTCTTCGTTCTCCTCTCTTGATTTTATGTTTGTGGCTCTTTGTGTGTGTTTCTCCTCTTGTTTCTCTCTAATTTTCTCTTCTCTAATGTTTGGACGAAGTTGGTTTTATATAGGGAAGCTTCGAAATCATAATACGCATAAAAGACGTCAAAAATCAAGGTTTTGGGGTGTTCGAGATGCCAAACTCTTGGCCTTTTTTCTGGAGTGCACATTTTGCTGGGCGCATCGTGACGCGGGTGAAGGTTCTGGTTTTATGCTTTCTTCATTTCAGCTATTCCCGCGTGCTTCCGATACATCCGTAAGCTTTCGAAACATGAGTAATTAATCCAATCTTCATGTTCCATTACTTCCTAATAACAAATCACAAAATGAACTCTAATTAAGATTAAATACATGATAAATAAGCGAGTTAGCGGCATTCAAAGTACAATTTCGTGTACTTATCATATGATAATGCCCTAATAGAAGGACCATGTCTATGAGGGGTGATGGTGGGGTAATTTCAGACGGTAAGGATGTTACGGAGGAGGTACCCGAGTTAGAGGTAGCCACTGATGAAGAAGGGATTAAGTATGCAGCCAATGGGGTGTCCCTTGTGACCCACCGTGCTTTAAGTACCCAGACCAAGGTTGAGGATGATATGGTACAACAGCGGGAGAACATATTCCATACTAGATGCTTAGTCCAGAAAAAGGTGTGCAGTATGATTATCGATGGAGGTAGTTGTACTAATGTGTCTATGACCGGTGAGTAATCACACGCGTATAACACAAGCGAACGTATCGTTCAAGTAGTATAAAAAGTATCGATCCCACGAGGACTTAATACCTAATATATTAATTTTATGAAGTCAAATGATTACTAGTATCTAACAGGTTGATTGACTGATTTGAAATGGTGATGATTGAAATGGTGACTTTTTAAACTTAAAAACAAGTAAATAAAATTGCTTGAAAGTAGGATTAAGAAAATTCAATATTAATAAATTACCTAGGGGTGTGAATATATCCAATATCTTTTAAAAGATGAAGTGATCATTTCATGTTTGTGTAATATATCGGTTTACTAACCTGGAACACGTAATTATGCGAAAACCTATCAATGGTTAGACGTAAATACTCAGTATAACCCAATTGAACCATATGTCTATGTCAACTAAATTACCTGGATTCATTAAGATTAAGTTCAAATTAAGGTTACCCCGCCCGACAGGTATGTGTCTATCCTGTAAGGAAACCTATTAAAGGGTTATCTATCCTCAAGGAAGATCGTGAGCTATTAAGTCTAAAGATGAAACCTAAAATTCCTTTGTCAAGTTTCTTTTAGATTTACCAGATCAATCTTATTAGTGGCCAGCTAACAAGACGCATTAAGCTTAAAACATAATAAGTAAACCTTTAAATTACCCAAACTATAAAATAATCCCTTATAAACCGGTGATATTAGAATTCATCACAATCCCAGATAACTAACTTAGTTACGACACATAACTAGGGCTAGTAAAAATATAAAAGTAAAAGACATAAAGTAAAATGCTGAAAAGTAAATGCGGTAAAGTAAATACTGAAAAGTAAAATTACAATAAAATAAAATACTAGGGTTAAGGATCTAATTTTACTACTACTATTATAGATATCTTCCTTGATATATATATTAACTTGTGATAATATTACCAACCAGCCATATAGGCGGTAACCTGATTAAGTCAAATTAAGTCCAACCAGTCATTAAGGCAGTAATATTTCTACATAAACCTTCTATATAGGCGGTAAATTACCAACCGACCAACCAGGCGGTATCCTTACTTAGTCAAATTAAAATCAATTTAATATCAATTACCAACCAGCCAATATAGCGGTATCCTCAATAAGTCAAATTTTAAGTATTGAATATATTATAATTAAGGGAGATTAATCTAAATTGCAGTAATAAAAGTTTTACCTTTCGCCCTAGTAGAGGGAAGTGACCTCCTCATAGCTGAATAGTAAAAACTGAAAATGTAAAGAAAGTAAATTACTATTACAGAACGTAATTAGAATTAATTACAAAACTGAAATTAAAAGAAACTAGATATGAAAACTTCTTATTTACATCAGAGAATTCAGAGAGAAAGGTATATCTGAAACAGAAATCTCGAGCTCAATTTATAAACCCCGGTAGGCCTCACGCATTGCGACGCACAAGCTTCATGCGTCATCTTCTGGTTGATCTGCCAGATTCTTATCCAATGATATGGCATTGTTCACGATAAGGTCAATAATTATACTGACGTGACGCTGATGTGGCGCTGACGTGGCAATACGTGGTGAAAGTGATTGTCGGCATCGTAGGATTACGACACGTGGCACGTTGTGATTGGCTAATGATGACATGGCGGTTACGTGGCACTTTGACTCGGTCAACTGATGATATAGACGATGACATGGCAGACACGTGGAGACCCGTGGCGATGGCGCACGTTAGTAAAGTCCGAGGAACGTTAGCAAAGTCAAATTTCTAAGATTCTGATATGTGTCCCCGGCGCATGTTAACAAGCTTGCGGCGCATGTTAGACGTCGCGACGCGAGATGCGCATCGCAATGTGCCAAAATTACCAAAATACCCTTTTATTTTTTTCACTGTTTTGGCCCCAAATCACTTCCAGAATGTCCTGAAACTTTATTTATCTATAAAATAACACAAAATACATCAAAATATTCATAAAAATCCAGAAATTATACAAAATATTAGGTCAAATGAGAGGAAAATAGTGATATAATTACCACTTATCAGTCTAGCACAATACTTTTTGAGAAATTGGGTTTGACTTTACTTAGACATCCTAAGCCTTATCATTTGTAGTGGTTGAATAACAGTGGCAAGCTTTAAGTCAATAAGCAGGTCTTGGTTATTTTTATTATTAGTAAATACAAAGATGAGGTGTTATGTGATATAGTCCCCATGCAAGCTGGGCATTTGTTACTAGGGCTTCCTTGGCAGTTTGACAGAAGAGTGATGCATGATAGGTTTAGAAACAGATATTATTTCGAGCAAGATGGAATAAAAGTTACACTTGTTCCATTGGCACCACATGAGTCTTTGAAGATCAAATGAAGTTACAGGCTTCTATAGAGAAAACACTCGTGGGCGAGATAGAGAATATGAGTCGAGGGGATGAGGTTAACGGATCTCAGAGGAGTGAGCGAGAGAAACACTGAGTGCACAAAATAATGAGAGTGTGGGTAAAACAAAAAATAGTTTCTGTGCTAAAGATGGGGAATTGAGGAGAGCGTATGCCAAAAATAAAGTTATGATCCTCCTTTTGTATAAAGAACTCTTCCGAGTTCTGAGACACTAACCCTAATACAGTTTTTCCTAGTGTGTTTACTTCTTTAATGCAGGATTATGATGATGTGTTTGCAGAGGAGATACCTCATGGTTTACCACTACTTCGAGGTATTGAGCATCAGATCGACTTCATTCTAGGGGCGGTCATTCCTAATTAACCAGCCTACCGTAAGAGAAAACTAAGGAGCTCCAAAGGCAAGTGGAGGAGTTGATGAGCAAAGGGTACGTACAAGAGAGCATGAGTCCGTGCGTAGTTCCATTCTTGTTAGTCCTAAAGAAAGATGGCACATAGAGAATGTGCATGGATTGTCGAGCAGTCAACAATATCAATGTTAAGTATCACCATCCTATCCCAAGATTAGATGATATGTTAGATGAATTATATGGATCTTGTATTTTTTTTCAAAAATTGACCTTAAAAGTGGGTATCATCAGATTAGGATGCAAGAAGAAGATTAATGGAAGAATGCCTTTAAAATAAAATATAGGCTATATGAGTGGCTTGTGATGCCATTTAGGCTTACAAATGCCCTCAGCACTTTTATGCGTCCAATGAATAATGTTTTGCGTGCTTTTTGGGTAAATTTGTAATTGTATATTTTAATGATATTTTAGTGTACATCAAGAATTTAGATGAGCTTGTAGGATATGTGCGAGCTGTGTTTGATGTTTTGAGGAAGGAATTGATGTATGTTAACCTTAAAAATGTGACTTTTGTATGGAAAAAGTGATATTTATGGGGTATGTCATTAGTGTTTAAGGCATTGAGGTTGATGAAAATAAGGTTAAGGCCATTCGTGAGTGGCCTCCACCTAAGCGCATCACTGAGGTTAGGAATTTTCATGGACTAGCCAGTTTCTATAGGAGGTTTGTAAAAGACTTTAGCACTATCGCCGCACTACTTACTGAAGTCATAAAGAAAAATATTGGTTTTTATTAGGGGGAGGAATAAGGGAATGCCTTTAAACTTCTTAAAGATCGATTATGTTCTACGCCTGTTTTAGCCTTACCTAACTTTAACTAAACTTTCGAGATTGAGTGTGATACTTCAGGTGTCGTCATTGGGACAGTTCTTATGCAGGAAAAATGTCCTATAGATTTCTTCAGTGAAAAGCTAAATGGCACAGCGCTACGATACATGATCTACGACAAAGAGTTTTATGCTCTAGTCAGAGTACTGGAAACTTGGCATCATTACCTCTGGCCAAAAGATTTCATGATTCACACTGACCACGAATCTCTGCTGCATATCAAAGTTCAAGGAAAACTTAACAAACGACATGTCAAATAGATAGAGATCGTGGAGACCTTTCCATATGTCATTCGATATAAATAAGATAAGGAGAATGTGGCTACTGATGCACTATCACGCAAGTATGCTTTACTTACATCCTTGAGTTCTAAGTTTCTTGGTTTTTACTTTATCAAAGACTTGTATGAAAATGATCATGACTTCATTGAGATCTTTAATGCATATGAAAAAGGCGCATGTGGTAAATTTTACAGAAAAGATGATTTTTTATGTAAAGAGAATAAATTGTATGTGCCTAGTTGTTCTATGCGTGAATTATTGGTCTATGAAGCACATAGTAGGGGTTTTATGGGTCATTTTAGTGTTACAAAAACTTTGGATATCTAGCATGAGCATTTTTATTGGCAAAAAATGAAGAAGCATGTCATGCGCATTTGTACTGGGTGCATTACTTGTAGGAAAGCAAAGTCTAAAGTTCAACCATATGAGCTTTATACACCATTATCTATTCCTTAAGCACTGTGGGTAGATATTTTCATGGATTTTGTGTTAGGATTACCTAGATCTAGGAAGGGTCGGGACTCTATTTTTGTTGTGGTTGACCGTTTTAGCAAGATGGCACACTTTATTGCATGTCACAAATCAGATGATGCAATATACATTTCTGACTTATTTTTTTATGAGGTTGTTCGTTTACATGAGGTGCCTCGAAGTATAGTATCGGACAGGGATGCAAAGTTTTTAAGTCATTTTTGGAAAATTTTATGGTGTAGGCTGGGAACTAAACTCTTATTTCCCACCACTTGTCACCCACAGACTGATGACCAAACTGAAGTCGTTAACAGAACCCTGTCCCAACTATTGTGTACTGTTATTTCTTAGAATTTGAAGGCATAGGTAGAGTGTTTACCTTTCATTGAGTTGGTATATAATCGTAGTATTCATTCCATAACTTCTTATTCTCCTTTTGAAATTGTGTATGGATTTAAACCCCTAACACCTTTGGATTTATTGCCTTTGCCGGTTTATGAGAGAGTTAGCCTGGATGGTAAGCGCAAAGCAGACTTGGTCAAATCCATACATGAGAAAGCACGAAAATACATTGAGAAAAATAATGAACAATACGCCTTGTATGCCAACAAGGGTAGACGTCGTGTCTCTTTCGAACCAGGTGATTGGGTTTGGGTGCATCTGCGGAAAGAGTGCTTCCCAAAACAATGACAGTCCAAACTCCAACCCAGAGGCGATGGCTCATTTCAGATTTTGAGAAAATAAATGAAAATGCCTACAAAGTGGATTTTCCATGTGAGTATAATGTTTTTGCGTCATTTAATGTTTCTGATCTTTCTTTATTTGTTACAGATTCGAGGTTGAATCCTTTCGAAGAGAGGGGGAATGATGAGGCCAGGATGCAGCCCATGATGGACAGGCCACCACAGTGCATGTTCCAGAAGGTCCAATCACGATGTCTCGAGCTAAGAAGATTCAGGAAGCTATGCATAGATTCATACAGAAGATTGTATCTGAGTATGCATGCACTTCTACTACATTGAGTATGGGCTTGAAGCTGGAAGAACCCAAGATGGTGACTCTTATTTAGGCCGTGGAGTAACGAGATACTTTGGCCCATTTTATTATAGCTATTTGAGAATTGTTATTACTTTATATAGAGCTTGACATTTGTTTTATTTCGGCCCTTTTATTTATGTTTGAGTATTTTTCGTTAGATTATTAGTTTATGTTTGGGAATTAGGTTAAGCGTACAAGGGTTTGCACGTGGGATAGCTTAGATTAGTTATAGGATACACGCTTGTTGGCGTGCGGGTAGTTTCGTCTTTTATCCTTTTGGGTTAGGGTTTTGGTTGAAGACTCCTTATAAAAGGCTAACTTTTTGCTTATATTTAACAACATTTCTTCAATAAAAATTACATCAATTTTCGTGAACATTGAGAAATCCTGAATTTGTTCTCACTGATTTTGGCTTATCAAAAATCTGCTAACCCGTTGTGGCACCCCATTAGCACTATAGGTTTCTATTGCTTGTTCTTCAAAAGTTTGGAGTTTTTATCCTAACTGTCTTGGCTTTATTGAGAACAATTTCAATCTTGTGTGGGATTGTCTGGTTTTGCTTCAGGCAGGTTTTTATTAACCTATTTGGGAGATTAGATTCGGCTATGCAAAGAGGGGCTGATTTGGTTTGATTTTGATGATTGATGATGAACAAATGAGTGTATATGACCTTTGGGTGGTATTGTGTGATGAGAAAGATAAGTTGCGTTGTAGTAAGTTGAAATTAGACGGAAAATGATGATGGTGGAATGACATGAGCATATCCTGACCATAATTATAGCATCGACGTATGCTAGTCGGTCGAGACGCTACACTCGCTGCACTCTAATAAACAAACAGTATTGTGCCTCTATTATGAACCTGCTCAATCCGACCCCCACGGGACTGTCATCTAGGAGGTGCACTCTGGGTGCTTCTGGGTGGTACCCCACTCTGTCTCGGCTGCGGAGAATACTGTCTACTATTAGGTCTGCCCTGTCTCCCATCAGAAACCTCATCGCACCCCCTCTTTCTGATCTCTCAAAAGGCTGTTCTGTTCTCTCTCTCGACCCTGATGTCACTCTACAATCATAGCTCTGTCAACTAGTATTATATATGGAAGCTTCCCCAAAATCGAGATCCATGATCTAATCTCATGTTTCAGCCCGCCCTTGAACTTCTCACATTTGTCTTCTTCTCACCGAATTAACTCTAGGTAGTACTGGGATAGGGAAATAATCCGCCTTTCATGCTCAATTACTGTCTCTGATAGTTCTTGAACCATGTGCTCAAACTGACAACGATGTTCACTACGATAAACATAAGAGAAGTACTTCTCATTAAAGGCTTACTCAGACATATCCCAAATGATATACCGAGGTCTAACACACTGAATATATGCTCAATATCATTCTTTCATTCTTCTGTAGCAAAGTGACCAGTTGTATCATGAAACTGAGGGGGGCCTCAAATTAAGAAACTAGTATAGCTTGCTCGCACTACCACCGCTGCCACTGGTCCTCTAGAAACTATTTGTGCAACAACATCAATGAACTTCCCCCAAACATCTTCTAGATTAATGGTTGTCAGAAGAACTGAAGGAGCGACATGGTTCATATTAGGTATAGTCACATGAATAAGGTTAGGTATAACTGTAGGAGTAACGATGGAGCGACTGTGAGAACTACTGGAGGTATAGGTCTAGAACCTTCGTTACCTTCAATAATCGATGAAAAACCACATAAAACTATATCAAATTCAGGATCTATCGGCTAAGTGTGAGGTCTCCCAATAATATTACTCGATATTCTCACGCATCGTCAAATTATCCATCTCCCACGTTGAGTACCAGTACCACAGCCACATTCAGACAATTTACTACGAACATAAAACTAACCTTTTAATGCCCTTATCTAATGCAAGGCGTCTACAGAATCTATAACCTGAGCTCTGATACCAAAATTATCATGACCCCCACCCTAAAGCGGGCCTAACCCTATAAATGGGTCTGTGAACCACTTCAGCTTGGGCACTTATATATCATGCAACTGAACCAAAAGTTCGCAAAGAAAAATAAATCCATAAAATGTAATCAAATAAATCTCAAATAAGTGTTTACATCCAAGATGTCTGAAAACATGAAATTATCCTAAATGTCCTATCTCAAAAGCCAAAAGAAATATTTGGACCAACCTGACCAACGGTTATGGCAAAAGAGTCAAATCCTAATACTGATACTGCTACTGATACGCAGGCGAACTACCTGGGATGTTTGGGAAATGGGGGGTGAGCTTAAATAGCTCAGTAAGTAAAAACACTCCACATGACCTTACCCACAGAATAGATATATATAACTATATATGATTAACATATGAAAAAAATAATTAATATATAAAAACTAACTCAGGAAAAACTAACTCACAACAGCACATCTCAATCAAACAAGATTTGCTATCCGGATTCGGTATAATAATGGATTGAAACCATTGGGAGAGTCCATCTCTTACCCCCAAGGTTTCCCACCATATAATCCCACATAAATATGCAAGATGAGGATTTAACCACACGCCTCTGCTAATCTCGCATAATCTTACATATCCGACCATTATCATACTAAATCCGGCAGCATAACAACAATCTCACACAGCATCCAATAGAACATATCTCATCGCATTTCATCTATCAACTCATCTCAAAATCACATAATACTCAAATACTCCGATTCATATTACAAGCATACAATTTATACTCAAAATTTGTATTCATAATTTTTGTTCTCATGCTATCAATTACTCAATCAATTTTCCAACATACATATATAAATATATATATATTTATATTATATTACGTAACTCACATATCAAACATCAATCAACAAACATTTATGTTAAGAGAATCATCATGCTTTGTACTTACCTCAATCCACGCAAAACTCTCTATATCTATATGTCCTCGCTAAAATCTGGAAAAATTATAAAATTACGATCAGGTCCCTATTTTTTACTAAAATTACGATTTTACCCCTAAACTTTCCAAATTTATAATTTAACCATAATTCTCTCTAATATTATCAATTTAGTCCTAAAACTTCTAATTATCTCATATTACTCACCAAAAATCAGAATTTAATAATTTAGGTCCCTAAACAGGTCAAATTACGAATAAGGCCAAAACTCTTAAAATATTACAATTACGCCCCCTAAAACTGTAAAATATAACGTACCGAGCTCCAACGACTTCAGAATTTCAGAACGAGGTGGTCCACGGACAGAACACGTCACCAAGATCACAACGACAATGGTGGTGATGGCTGATGCTCGACGATCACCGACGAACAATCGCACACCGTTAACTCTCGTTCTAGGCTCGTTTTACGACAACCAAAGGTTCGAATTGGGTAAACTAGGTGTCTAACCCGCATATCTCGCCGAGGGAAAGATTCTGGTCTGGGAGGTGTTTTCACGCATGGCGGCGCGTGGGCGCGTGAGGCGGCGAAGCGGTGGCGCGTGGGTGGAGCGTGGGCGGTTTCAGGTGATCGGACCAGCGGCGTTGGCTTCGTCTCGGTGAGGGGATTCTCCTGGAGTGGCATCGAAATCCTTCTTTCTCTCTCCTATGTACTATTTCTCTCTCCTCCGTACTTTCTCTCTCTATGTCTCTGTTCGTCTCCTTAACTACTCACTGGTTTCTGGAATAAAGCTTTCAATTCACTGATTATTATTGTTTCACTCATGCTAAAAACATAACAATGAAAAAAATTAGGTTTAGTTGTTTTTAAATAGGATGGGTAGTTGAGTTTTATAAGGGAAGTGGGTGTGTGGTTACTTGTTTTTAGGGGATAAGAATTCAAATAAAATTAAAAGAAAGGTTACAGTTATCACAGTAACATCTCAATAAAGGGGATGTTACATGTGGCTTAAGGAGATGTTACATGTGGCTTTTAAATTACAATTATTATGAAATAAAATTGATAGTGCTTGGTAAGTATGATTTTTTAAATTTATAATTTTGACAAAAAAAAAATTAGTAAATATATTATGTAATTCACGTCAAACAAAAGTGACATAAAATAAAATCACATTGATTTCCAAACTAGCAAGTGTTTGCAAAATCCTTTAGAGTTGTAGCTTAAAAGTTAACCAGCAGCAATACCAAACAGAGTTTAATATGAAATAGTTTAGTCCTTTTTTTTTTATTAACAATTAACTTTTGAGTTAGTTTTTGAACTCACTCATTTTATTGTCAAGACTCAAGGGCAGCTTATGTATAACCCAGGGAAAAATATCTAACTGGTCTGATCTGTATGATAAGAACTTTTGCATGTCGTGAAAAGTTAGAAATTATGTTTAGAAGCACTTTTGCAAAATAAATAAAAAACATTGGTTTCATATAAAAATGAGTTCCGTAAAACTTATATTTGAAGGCAAGTTATCAAAATCATATTTATTAGTGTCGAAAGAATAAATTTAAGGGGAAAAAAACAAATAATGAGATTTAATTTAATCCAACGACCGCAAGCGAGATGAAAATAAATACAGGATCCCGTAATTGAAGCCGATTCTGTGAGTATGTTTATATCTTTGAAGCACTTCATTGATCTTAGTAGAATGAGAGGAAATGATATGGCATTCAACTTAATTTTTTTTTTGCCTTTGGCAGTAGAATGAGAGAAAATGAAACTTACTCAGGAAGTGTTAATAACAACATGCAATATTTTGCAATCTGCATTTACTTTTTTTAAGTACTCTCTGAGAGATGAGACTCCTAGAGATATATTATTTTATTAATAATTATAAACTTGTATTTTACAATAAGAGGTTGCTTATAGGCATAGCCAGTAAGCACTTATGCCCATAAGCACTTATTCTATCAGTACTTCTTGAGAGAGAACCTTATTTATTATTATTACATAATAAAATTAATTAATCATGCAAATCGATAGTGATATGCATGCATGCAACGTTTGATGCTTCAGTCACCACAATTCACAAACTTGTAGTTGACAATGATGTGGCCTTTACCGTATCCTTTGCCATCACTGTCTAATTTTTTGAATACGCCTTCATCCAAATCTAAGCCTCCATTTTTGCACTGATCAACAATTCTCACAGTTGTTTGTGCTCCTGTCATAACGTTTGTCACCTGTAAATATATGAGTTCCAATCAATTCCTTATTATAAATAAATTATTTGATGTGTGTGAAGAAGACTATGACTCTCCATGTGGTATTGTTGTGTCTTAGTTTTAAGTTATACCTACATACTCTCAAAAAAAAATTGAAAATAAATTCATGTAATTATTATTCTTCGAGCGTGGTTTTATTAATTTACAGGTCATGTTCTCACAACTTATGAGTTTTGTTTTTATCTTTTTCAGGGCCTAATGATCCGGGAAATGAAAACTAGTCTTTATAAAAACGATATAAACATTCATATTATCTTATTCATTGTATAATATGAGATTATATATAAGAAAAAGACTTTTATCTTCCTTAAACGTACGATACGTACCCACAAGCATTTGCCACAAGCAGCTTTTCCCCAGGGTCCAATTGGTCCACAATATGCGGTCCAGCCGTGCTTACTGCGCCATTCCAAGGGCTTGTTGGCATCCCATGTTGAGCAGAAAGCACCCGAAGCCAACATGTCCCATCCATTTTGCTCAGGCCGGTACCAGTGATAAGTAGCTCTCACATTAGAAGCACTTTGGGCATAAGCACTTCCCACCAGTAAACACAGTACTGACAAAATCACACATGGACCAAACTTCGCCATTTAGTTATGGTTGTATGAACTTGGTTCACTCACTGGTGCTTCAATTTATAGGGAAAATATCCATCTTATAATGACCAAAACAACCTCGTATTTCTGAAAGTACGATGAGAAATAGTTGGTTGTAATTCAAATATCACGAATTTGTGGTAGAGATTGCATGAATTGAGAACAAGTCCATGTTGATTTCTTTTTGGTAGGACCATGGGACTACTACAGGACAATGCTTAGTTTTTTTTTCAGTATGAGTTAAACTCACTCACTCACTCACAGTTTTATACTACTTTAACATTTTTTTTTTTTTGAATTATTGGAAATTTCGCCGTCAAACCACTCATTTTATGAAGTAGGTAAAACATCCGGCTATCCCAGACTCTTATAAGAAACGCACTCCCTGAATTCGAACCCAGGACATAAAAATCAGATTCTGAACCCTATATTTCCAAGCCATGCCCTTGAGAACCCATACTACTTTACCACAAGCAAACATGTTTTTTACTCATTTACTCCTGATAAAGGAATGAGTAAAAAACATGTTTGCATATGAAAGAGGCCTCTAAAATCTCATATAAACTGAGAGAAGTTCTTGAATTGAAAATATGAATATTAGGCCACCCTTAACTCTTGCATTAATTTTAATAATGAGTTAAGACCCCCTAAGCTTCGATAGTAATTATCAAAGTTTCTTTGTAGTAAGAGTTTTTTTCGATTTTTTATTTTTCTTGATATAATTGATTGTGTAATATTCTAAAATTTATGACCTTAAATTATTTTATTGGCTAAGTGAAGGTCATTTGGGCTAGTTTATTTATTTCTATGCTTGTTTTGGAGATATTTATTTATAGAATATTCAGAGTTAAAAACAACAAAGAACAACCGAAGACTGGATCTTGTCCATCTTAGAATCAATAATGTCGTGTTGGTGGAGCGCCATCAAATAGTGGAAATCTCCGAGCCTAATTTCAAATCAATAGCACGACACCGGCCATTATGCATTCATGGCGCGAAACCAGGATAATAGTGATGCGACACAAACCCTGTGCAAGATATAATTACTAAGAAATAATAAACGTCAATGGCGCGACGCAAGTCCTTCGTGGTGCGCCACTGGCCCAAATCCTAACATAATGAGAACACTCTTGTTACAAAAGAAAAGTTTCCCTGCAGCAACTATATAAAGCCCAGGCTTGTGCAAACCTTATATGATGAATGTTGAAAAGAAAAATGAGTATTCTCAAGACTTCGATCATCAAGAATTTCTAGGACTTCATCTAAACTTTTCTTTAGATTTTTCTTTTCATCATGTTTATGAGTAATTAAACACCTTCAGCTATAGCTGTGATTGTAGCCTAGCTAAATGAACTTATAATTTGTGATTAGTATGTTTAATTCATAATTTTTCATTTATTGATGTGTTGGGGTTGGTGCTCTAAGCACCCACTTGTATCGTATTAATGACATGTTCATAAATAAAAACAATCACTTTTTTTCATAATATTGCTAATTTAATGGTAGCACCTCTTATCTTTTATATACATATTCGATTTAATTTAGTTTAGATTGAAACTAAAAAATATTTAATATATATATTAGTAAAGACCCAAGAATATACAATAGTCACACAATTATAACGAGGCTTGTTATTGATATTGGGATTAACAACTTATAGTATATTCTCAAATAAAGTTCATGTTCTAGATTTGCTGACACGAGTTAGTTAGTGAAATTCATTGAGACCAGTACATGTCGTATATCAAGATTTGCTCTGATGGTTTATTCAAATGAACCTTGAGTCTTGAGTTACTCATATAAACATGTAGGTGTTTATTTGATGAGCACTAAACGACTCGTTGGAAGTATTCCTAATAGATGGCACACCAACATCAATATGAATCTTCTCGAGTCGAGTTGCATATATAGTCCTTTGACTTGAAATACCATTGTGGATGTACGAGTGATCCTCCACACTTTGTTAACAGTCAAGTCACCAGGTACTCTAGACCAGACCTCCATTTTTCATTGGGTGTGGACCGATTTCCATGATATCTTATGATGTATCCATAGAGGATATGTCAATCCTTTGTGAGGGATTTAGGCATCCACTTCATGATTTTTTAAAACATCGTCCAGAGTACATTCTGGAAACAAGTTACGAATGTTGATTGAGAGGTCATGAATATGTCAAGACACATATATGAATTGTACACTTTAGAGATTTGAATTTTTCATATATATCTCCGATATAATTTGAATAGCCTATGACAGATGGACTATATGATATGCTTAGACCTCGACTTGTATGGTTCAGTGTGGTTATCAATTATCATCATAATTTATGAGTGAGTAAATTATGAACACGGAATGTGTTCTGTGAAAGATATATACTTGAACCTAGAGATCCCCACTAATAAAGTAACTCATAAAGTACTAGGAAATTAATTACAAATAATATGGATTATTCAAAACTTTACACATGTCGAGGTATTTTGTATCTAATGTGTATATGTATATTATACATAATTTGATTAGATACATATTAGGTCCAATTTAATTTTGACTAATGTCAAATAAATAATTAATTAACAGTTAATGAATATAATACTTATTTATTATAAAATATTCTTGGAATATTCTTTCATTAATTAAAAGCTTATTAGATAAGCTTTATGCCTTGGTAAAATAATGACCATATATTTAGCTTAATTTTGGCCAAGCTTTTTAATTGTTAAAATTTAAAAAGACCCTCCCTTATCAAATAGAATTTTTGACCAAAGCTTAATTAGATGTGTTAGTTCCATATTTGTTGGCAATGTCTGTAACAAAACAAGTTCAATTGGGTTGTAATGAGTCTTGAAGATCTCATTGCAATTGGACAAGTAATTGGTGGATAATGCGAGAAGAATTTAGATATGCGTTACTGCTGCGTTCGTGTATGCGTTCGAACGAGTGGCGTTAGTGTCACGTTCGTGTTTGGGTTAGAACGAAACTTGGCAGAAGGTTCTCATACGTAATTTGTTCATCATTCCGTTTGAACAATAATTTCCAATGAGTTTGCGTTTGAGACAACATTCGAACGAGTTTTCAGAACAAGCACCTGTTTGAAACGCATTCGAGTGGCGTTCGAATATCGTGCGTAAGTGGACTATTTTGTACGTGTTTTCAAGCCAATCTTTTGTTTTGCCTTACTTATATAAAGAACATCAAATCACCTTCACAATGGATGAAAACACATTCCTTTGAGAAAAAAATATTCATTGCTTTTCAACCTTCTTGTTCATTATCTTGAAGACTCTTTTGAATCTATTGTCTTCATTTCATTGGTGATATTGATCTTTGTTAAACCATCAACACAACCAAACCCAATTTCCTAAACCTTCAGAGTTCTCAAAGAGGAATATTGGCAGTCGAAGTTCTGGCATTTAGAGCTTGTAGAGTTGATCCGCTCAGAGATTTCAGAGGTTTTAAAGAAAACTGTATTGTAAGAGCTCGATGAGTTCTTTAAGTTCTTTGAGTTCTTGTAGTCTAGAGGTATTACAGTTGACAGAGTTATTGCTTTAGGTCTTTTACCATCATTGTAAGTTATTCTCATATAGTGGATTTTTAGCTGGTAGCTGAGATACTCAGAATGATTTTTTTTTACTCACACGAGAGTTTTCCATTTCATCATTAAAATTATTATGTTGATTTTATTTATTGCTTTATTATTATGTATTATATTATAATTGCATATACTTAAGGGTGTTTATTGGAAAATCATAGAAACAATAGTTAGGACTTGTCTTAATTATTATGCTTAATTCCGTATAGGGTCAGAACCTTAGACGAAAAATGAACTTTCAATTGGTATTAGAACTACTTCTCGATCCTTGATCCATTTAGCTATGGAACATAGTCAACCCTTAAATTTTCCCATATTATTTGATCGGACTAAATGTTTATATTTGGAGGTTCGTATGAGAGCATTCCTTAAATCCTTAGTTGAGAGTTTGAATGCCAGTTGAGTACGGGTGAAAACCTCACGTGGTTATGGTTGATGTGGTATAGTTGCGAGATTATTGTACCGCATGTATACGGTGTCAATTTTTAGTAAAAGATAAGTAAACAGTAACCCCATGGATTGTAATCAAACTCTCACTAGGTACTATAATTAGTAAACCTAACTTTATTTAGAAGCAATTTAAAATAATCTAAATTTAAAACTAAAAACTAAATAAGAAAGATATCAAAACATTAAATTAAGATAGGCCAAGATGTGAGAGATTCTAGAGTCTGATTTCACCTAGCTATCCTCTTTGTACTTGCTATGCCAATCAATTCTTATTCAGTTGCATTGTTTATAAGTAAAGAACCCTAAATATTCTAACTTCATCTCTTGAGTACCGAGTGAATATATTATCAATTACAAACTTTGATATCCCTATAAAAATCTAGTAATTGACAATTCATTATGCTCTGCGATTCGTTGTTAATGACTTCAAATGGATTATAGATTCTCACGAACTCTACAAATATCCTAAGTTATGTTATATATATATCATATTCAAAACTACCTCTCCCGAGCGATAGATTCTAAACATTCATCATTTTAATTTGTGGGAAACAAATTAGAAGCATTAAACACAAAAGAATATAAATAAACTGAATCAAAACTTTATAACAATTAAATTGGCAAATAATACATAGGTTCAAGTATAGGCTACATCATCCTATAAAGTAATGGAGTTAGTTCATGACTAAATATACAAACAATGAAAGCATGGTCAATAACTTAGTGGACACCATTACAGTTTAAAGAAAAAACTAAAAGATTAAACCCGAATCAAATCCCTTTATTTGCGGTCATCACCGTCTCTTCAATCTTCCTTCTTGGATCCCTTTAAAATATATGTTTTGAACACCTTAGTTGTGTATTGGTCTCCCTCTTAGGGTTTTGGATGAGCTTCTATATTTACAGGGAAGTCTTGGAGTCTTTATGTTTGTAAAATAATGATTTCTAAAGATTATGGGCTTCTATCGCAGCGTCACGATGCCAGAATTGGCATCGTCACTCCCAACTCATAGGAATTTTGTGCCTTGAATCTCTTCTGGGCATTGGGACACTACAATAGACGTCGCGGCACATTGAAAAATTTCCAAGGTAGGTTTTTCTACGTTTGTAGCCTTCCATGTGCTTCCAATATGTCCTTAAGCTCCCAAAACAAGTCTATTTGCCCCAAGATCTATGTTCCAATGCATCATATCAATAAAAAACATAAAATAAACTATAAAATACATTAAATAGCACAAAATCTAACAAAATAGTAAGCTAAGAATATAATAATAAATGGATATAAACCGCACTTATCAAACACTCGCAAACTTAAGATTTTGCTAGTCCCGAGCAAAAGACTAATTAAAACTAAAAAAAAAAAGAAAAAAAAAAATAAATAAATTAACTAGGCCATTCTCGTAGAGATCACGATTTCATTTAGTGTATGCAACAAGCCTTTAAACCCCTAAGCGGCCCTAGTGGATGAGTTATAATCTCGTGAAGGCTTACAGCGACGACATCCACAAATGTCATTCACACACATGAAATCATGCAAAAATAATAGAAGAAAATAAAATAGCCCTGATAGTTGCAATTAATATTGTCCTCAAAGAATGCCTATCAATGAAATCAGAGAACCTTCAAAGTACTCAATGCAACTCAAATCCACGTTCTTGAATAAATCATCTAAGACAGACGCATAGTGTGTGTTTGTGTGTAAAGGTTCATTCATAGCTTGACTCATAAATAAGTCAACTCAATGATTTCGTCTCAAAAATGGAGATCTGATGAGTAAACCAACCTAGATATCTCAAAAGTGCTCTATAATTGTATTTCTTTGCTCAATATGGTATGATTTTTTTTTTTTTTTTTTACAATTTTAAGTAGCATTTCTCCTCATGTTGGTCCTAACACTCGCCCATGGGTAGCTTCACGCTTATCGGTTATAGGTGGTTAACTTCATTTTTTCAAAGTATTTTTTTTTTCAAAATTTTTTTCCTCTCTTTTATTTTTAACGATACGATACATCATAACACTATCAAATCGAGATAGACATCCAAGCAAATGGTCATTCATCATCAAACAATTTCTTCAACTAATCAATTTGCCAACTACCTAGGTTCTTACCACTAGAAACCTATTATTAAGTATTTATGAGTCTAACATAGATCATCTGCTCAGAGAATCAGATAAAAGTATATTGGGCACTTATCGTGTCTAAGATTCATCTAAAGTAACCAAAATTCATCATTAGACTTATACTTTACTACATGGGATGAAAAAATATATATATATATATAATTTATTATTATTTTCTTAAATAATAGGTACTATCACTACATGCACACACCCCAAAACTTAAAACTTGCATTGTCCTCAATGTAAGATAAACATAAAGAAACAAAAGCGAGGAACAACACTACTGTGCATGAAATTGATCAGGCTCATGCGGGTCAGAATTTGGTTGCGCGGCTATGTAGGTTGCGCTAATACATTCATAAATATATATGCAAACTAATAAACAAGCAAATATCACACAATAAAATAAAAAATAAAGTAAAGAAAATAAAATAAAATAAAAATAACTAAATGCAAGGGTTGCCTCCCTGCTAGCGCTAAGTTTAACGTCTTCAGCCAAACTTAACCACCCAAATGGTCATGGTAGCTTCAATTTAGCAGAATGAGTAGTCTCATATGTCTTCTTCTTTGGTATCCACAAATTGTTATGACATTAAAATGAATTTTGGCTGTGCTGTAATTTATCCACGAATGGTCATCCAAGTCAACCGATGTTTGAAATTTTAGACTTCACATATGGCAAAATTGACTTGATCATTTTTTGAGCTTTCTAGGGATCATCTTTAGGTGATCACTAACTCTTGATTTCCTCTTTTTTCGATGTTTTTGGAATGGCTGCAGTTTTGGCTGTGGATGATATTCTTTATATGTCTTTACCATGTTCATAGGTTTCTTGGCTACTAGTTCCTCTTGAATGTTAATATGAGTATAAATAGACGCACCTAAGGCATGGTCATTATCTCTTACAAATCCCTTCTCTACAATGTCTAACCTGTGACATTCTTCATCACCTTCAGGACTCGGCATGGCTCTGAAAACACTAAAGGTGACTTTTTCATCTTGAACTCTCATTTTTAGTTCACCTTTCTGCACATCAATGATCGCTTTGCTTGTTTCCAAGAAAGGTCTTCCAAAGATGATTGGAATATCATGATCATCTTCCATATCAAGAATAAGGAAGTCAATAGGAAAATAGAACTTATCCATCTTAACCAATACATCTTCTACTATTACTCATTGGTAGGTGAGATCTAGTTGCAATGTGAAAGTGGTTGGCTTTGCCTCACCTATGCCCAACTGTTTGTAGATGGATAAGGGCATGAGATTGATATTTGCCCCCAAATAGCATAGTGCCTTACCAAAATATTGATTCCCAATAGTAAATAGTATGTAAAGCTTCCAGGATCTTTCAATTTTGGAGGGATATTCTTTTGTATGATGGCACTACACTCTTCTGTGAGTGCTAATTTCAAAATCAATCAACTTCTTCTTTTTAGATATCATTTCCTTCATAAACTTCATATATTTGGGCATATATTCCAAAGCGTCTGTGAATGGCATGTTGATATGGATTTTTTAAAGATGTCTAGGAATTTAACTGACTGAGCATCCAATTTCTTCCTTTAAAAGCGCTGAGGTTACGACAAAGGTGTCTTTGGGATGAGTGGTGGCTTATATTGAGGAGCTGCTACACTGTTATTTTCTTCTGTTATTGTTTCGTCTAGAATATCCACCTTTTTGTCTTGACTGTCTTGGTCCTTAAGACATCTCTAATCTCTAATCCACTTCTGAGGGTAATGGCCTGAAATTATTCCTTAGGATTGACTTTTGTATTGGTAGGAAACACCAATTTCTATTGATTAGTCATGGAAGAAGCAATCTGCCCAATCTGCACTTCTAAGGACTTTATTATTGCCCTTATATTACCCACGTGTGTTTCAATATTATTCAGCCATGAATCATTCTTCGCAAACTCTCTAAAGTTTTAGCAATAAATGTGCCCATGAGGTCTTCTATGGAAGGTTTCTACTCTGATCTTTAATTATTGAAGCCAGAATGAGGTTGCAAGACATTCTATGTGTTAGCATATGACAAGTTCAGATGAGAATAGTTAGGCATATATGATTGCTTCTCTAGTTGTTGAAGTTATGATTATTCACATATTAGACTTGCTCATATCCTCCGTCAGGAAATACCATTCCATTAACAGTAGTAGCAGCTTCAATAGATGGTTAGCCTTGTTGATTGGTTATTGCTGCTAGATGAGTCATAAGGGATGACACTTGAGCTGTAAACGCAATAGTAGAATCTACCTCATATATACTAGCCACTTTAGTCACCGTAGAGTGTTCACTTGGCCATTGGAAATTGTTAATGGCCAGTTACTCCAGTAGATCATACGCATCTTCAGAAGATTTCTTGAACAGGGTTCCTCCAGTAGCTGCATCCACCACGGTCATTCTATGAGAATTTTTATGAAAGATTTTCGTACTTTCTTTCTTACACTAATAAGAAAAAACAACTACTAGACTAGACTAGTAATTGAGTGCTCTTTGTTGTTTAGATTTTGACCTAGTCCGAGCTTGGAAAGCTCTATGCTGTTAGGGAATTTTATAAGGGTCTTACCACCTTCTTCAACCCATTGTAGAATAACTGAATCTGAACTCAGTTTTCAAAATTATGTTGTAGGCATCTCTTGAGTAGATCTTTAAAGCACTCACAGGCTCGTACAGATTCTCAGTCTCTAACTGCTTAAATATGCTTATTTCTATTCTCAGTTAGACTGATTTTCACTGATGGAAAGAAACTCGTAAGAATATTATAGCCATATCTTGTCATGTCATGATGTTCCCCATTGGAATATATTACAGCCAACCCCTCACTTTATTCCTTAAAGAGAATGGGAACAAGCGTAGCCTGATGGCCTCTTTGGTCACGCCATTCATCTTTATGGTATCTGCCATCTCCAAGAACATCCTTAAATGAACATTGTGATCCTCTATAGCTAAACTCCCCAAACTGGTTCTTTTACATGATGTTGATCAATACAGGATTCAGATCAAAGTTATTGGCATTGATTGGTGGGTGCGCAATCCCAGAATAATTATCATCTACGACCAGCTTGAAGTGATCTTAGATTGTCACCTGCCGTAGGTTGTTCTCTATATTTTCAGTTATCATTGCTTCTTTTCCAATTTTCCTTTCTTTCATTGGTCCCTCATTGTTCTTTTTATTTAAGGATAAAATAGAAGCGAGGAGACTTGAGGATCTTCGCATTCACTAAAGGATAGAAAAACAAGAAAAAGTACTAAAATAAAAATAAAAATAACAATAATAAATAACAAAAAAATCAAAATCAAAATCCTAATTAAAGCAAATGTTATTTGGTAATAGTATTATGGGAATTAGATTAAAAATCCCCGGCAATGATGCCAAAAACTTGTTGCAAGATTATCGTACCATAAGTATATAGTGTCAAGTTTTAATAAAAGATAAGTAAACAGTGTCGAACCCACATGGATTGTAATCAAACTCTCACTAAGTACTATAATTAGTAAACCTAACTTTAGTTAGAAGCAATTTAAAATAATATAAATTTAAAACTAAAAAGTAAATAAGCAAGATATCAAAACGTTAAATTAAGATAAACCAAGATGAATAGATTATAGAGTCTAATTTCACCTAGCTATCCCCTATGTATTTGCTATGCCAATAAATTCTAATTCAAATGTATTTTTATAAGCCAAGAACCCTAAGTTATTCTTACTCCATCTCCCGAGTGCCGAGTGAATATATTATTAATTAATGACTTTGATATCCTTATAAAAATCTAGTAATTAATAATTAATGACTTTGATACCTACACTGAATTATTTAATGAGAGCTTAGCTATCAAGAAGATGAATATTGAGGTCAATAAGAAGATGAAAGAAGTAGAGCTAGACAAAAATGAAGTTCAAGCTAAGTTTGAGTAAAGCCTTTTGATGATAGATGACCTTGAGCAGAAGAATAAGAGCTAGTTGATAGAGTATAATATTTAGAAGCTGAACTTGAAAATGCTAGAACCCAATTGTCTACATTTTCTAGTAGGACTGAGAAACTAGATCACATGTTAGGGATTAGCGTTGAGTCTAATTGTGATAAGGCGTCACCATCTAGAGCTGTACTTGTCCCTTTTAAACATGACTTTGGTAAGTAGCCCGTTGATTATAGTCATGTGATTCCCCATGTTGTTCATCATTATGTGTTCCAACCTCAGTCTAGAGGTGAAGTGGGTAAACCTCGCTCTCATTCGAGATTTGTGCTAGTGTAAATGACACATTAGGCCTAAGTGCTTCATTTTGCACTAACAAAATAAAAGGCCTAAAAGTGTGTCATCTAGATTTGATTCTTCAAATCTAGTTTCTCAAGTTTTTATACTAACTAAACAAGCATGACTTCTTACTGAGAACTTGATTTGTTGACTAGGAATACTCAGCTGGAAAAGTTTCCTACTAAAGATTGGGTGAGGAAGCAAGATGACTTCCCATATACTTCTGAATGCCTTGATCCTAAAAGGCATTATCAGAGTGCACTTCGGTGTAACTCTTCTTAGAAATTGCATTCATTTTTCCCATTATATGTGTGTGCACGCGTGTGTTTTATATTTTTTGTATGACTGCATGTTTTATTTTCACTGCATATGGGTGTGTGTGTTGTTCTTTGTTATGTGTCCCTTGGTATATAGGATGGAAACTCAGAAATAAATTTCATAGCCGATTCCAAATGGACGGTAGGATGATCTACACTCAGGATAGAACTCCACGTACCATTGGATATTGACAAGATTGTTGTGTCTTTTCTTGTTGTTATGTTTACAAATGAAAAATAATACACACACACACACACACACACACACACAATGAAAAGACCAAAACTATTTTCTGGCTTTATAGAGCATAGAAAACATGTGTATGTGAGCCTGATAAGTAGGATATATGGTTATGCATGTATAATATGTTCTTTTTAATGCTCTGTGTGCATGAGTCTCTATGATAAAAACTCTTGGTATATCTTGTGCTTGTATTTCATATCCACGTTTTTTTAATTGTCGAGACTTGGTCGCATGTATGATTTTTTGGATGGACAATCTAATCTCTATCATACTTTGGTCACTAAATAGTGTGACATTGACTAGATGACCTTATGTTATCCCCGTGTAAAATATATATATAATATAATATATATATATCAGTTTACATGAGACTCTAAAGAAAAATAGCCAATGGGGCAAAATTTAAAAGATAAGGGAAAAAACCCTTCAATTGAAAGAGGTTATTTATGAGCTCATATTTTGGGGGAGAATATTATAGCATACAACCAATGTTGCTTATTTCCAAGTCCTAGTGGTGCTAGATTTGAACACATATTTTGTGGACTTGGTGTGTCAAGAGATGGGATTTTTTTGGCTGTGTCCCGCTTATAAAATAATGTCTTAAGCCTTTATTCATTGTGCACTTATTTTTCAAGCAAGTGCTATGCTTTAGCGTTTATGTCATATGAATGTGTGTAGTATTTAGCAAAACCTAAAGTACTGTATATTATTTCATGTCATAAATAGTTGAGTACTGAATGGGTATCATTGTACTTGCTTGAAGTGTTGTTTCAGCCGTTTTTAATTTATTCTTTCTTTTACTTATTGTTTTTTTATGTGTGCTTCATGTCATTGCATACCATTTTTTCTTTTTTGCATATTTATGACTGTTTACTTTTTATATGATCTTTTTTTTTACTAACCGAGTATCGCTGTTAGTGAAGGGTGTAATGTTTGGATATTCTTGTGAGTGTGTTGTTTACCATGGATCCTTTACCCATTGTCATTTCGTGACTAAAAAAATGGAGCATATTATGGGAGTTACGAGTAGCATATCCATTTTTTTAACATCTCCATCTTAGGGGAAGTTAAAATTAAGTGGGAGTAGGATATTTATTTATATATACATGAGACATTTTATCTGCATTATCTGTTCTTTAGGAGTAGTATATCCATTTTTTAAAAAATATCTCCATCTTAGAGGAAGTTAAGATTAAGGGGGAGTAGGATATTTACTTGTTATATGCATGAAATGTTTTATCTGCTTTATCTGTTCTTTATAATCCCAATGCTTTTCATAGGTATGTTGTTTGTGGATGTATCAGGTGAGAAGATTATTAGTTAAAGATGTATCAGGTGAGAAGATTGTTAGTTAAAGTGGCACTGATTCAAGACTACTTGGTCAGGTATTAGATCGAGTCATGTTGTAATAAGTCACTATCTTGATGGTTAGCAGTTGGCTATTTTATTTTTGGGTCTTTTACCATAATCTTTGTATTTGGTAGTGTTTTTTCATGGAATGCCAAATGGGGAGATTGTTAGTTCTATATTATTGGCAATGTCAATAACAAAATAAGTTCAATAGAGTTTAATGAGTCTTGTAGATCTCGGAGCAATTAGACTGGTATTTGGCAGACTGTGCGAGAAGAGTTCAAATATGCGTTAGTGCTGCGTTCGTGTATGCGTTCGAATGAGTGGCGTTAGTGTCACATTCGTGTTTAGGATCAAACGAAACTTGGCAGAAGGTTCATGTGCGTAGTGCGTTCATTATTTTGTTTGAACAAAACCTTCCTGGGAGTTTGTGTTCGAGGTTCATTCGAGACAACGTTCAAATGAGTTTATAGAACAAGCACTCGTTCAATATGCGTTTCGAGTGTCGTTTGAACTTCAGTGCATAACTAAACTATTTTGGACGCATTTTCAAGTTAGTTTAGCACTAGGAAACCCTTTTATTTTTCCATACCTATATAAATAACATCAAGCCACCTCACACTGGTTGATAACACATTCCTTTGAGCCAAAAATATTCATAACTTTTCAACCTTCTTGTTCATCACCTTGAAGACTCTTTTGAAGCCATTGTCTTCGTTATCTTAGTGATATTGATCTTTATTAAACCGTCAACACAATCAAACCCAATTTCCTAAACCCTTAGAGTTTTATAGGAGGAAGATTGATAGTCGGAGTTCTCATATTCAGAGCTTGGAGAGTTGATCCGCTCAGAGACCTCAGAGGTTCTGAATAAAACAGTGTGGAAAGGGCTAGAGGAGTTCTTCAAGTTCTTGCAGTCTCGAGGTATTAGAGTTGGCTGAGTTGTTGCCGTAGGTCTTTTACCATCATTGTAAGTTATTCTCATATAGTGGATTTTGGGCTAGTAGCCGAGATTTTCGTAATGGTTTTTTACTCGTACGAGTTTTACACTTCGTCACCAAAATTATTATATTGATTTTGTTTATTGTTTTATTATTCTGCATTTTATTATAATCGCATAGACTTAAGAGTGTTTATTAGAAATCCATAAAAAATGATAGTTAGGATTTGTCTTTATTATTATGTTTTATTCTGTATAGTGTCAGAACCTTAGATGAAAACTGAACTTTCAAGATGGAAAAAAATATTTTTTATTTTTAGGTTTTGGCTTAAACTTGAAATGGTTCAAGAGATAGCAAAAAATTAGGGCTTTTAATTTCAAATATCAAATTAGAAGCAAAGACGGCTTACTTAGGAGTTTAAACAAGGAATTTATATCATATTTTGTATTATAAAATATTTACAATTAGTTCCATGTTAGTTAGATGAGATATAACTTTAATTCAGGCTAATTAGCGTAATTAGGCCTAATTAGGGTTAGGAAACTAAATTATCATTCTAGAGTTTCTTAAGTCATATTTTGGTGACCTAAAATTATTCTTGAATTCCTTTACAGTGCTTGACTCTCAATTAATAATTAGGGATTTGGATTTGGATGATTTTGAACTAATTAGGTAATTAATTTGATTGATTGTGTATTTAATTCAATTTTGACTTAATTTTTGAAATTAAGCTGTTGTGGATGAATTTGGATGTGTAATAATGCGTAAGGAAATTTTTTGGAATTTTCAAAATTATTCCGGAAATATTTTGGGAATTTTTCATAAATATTGCATTATAGTAAAATCATAATTTACTAAAATTACGATTATTTGGCAATTTCTTAGTACTTTGAGTATTATAGTGGTGTGTATAATAAGTAGAAATTTTTAAAAAGATTTTAAAATCATTCTGGAAGCGTTTTAAAAATTTTCGCATTATGGCAAAATGGCAAAATGGCAATTTATTGAAATTAAAGTAATCAACTATTGTTACAGTAAATGGATCATTGTAGCAGTGGTCTGGTCTGGTTTTATGACTGAACCGATTATCCGATTAATGCGATCATCCGGTTCATTGATCTAGTAAATCGATTAATGGCTAAAGTGGAAAATAAATCTGAAAATTCTATCTTGAGTTTTATGCGCAATCGCTCACATATTTGATATTTTGCGTGATTTGGGTGAAATGCAAATCAGTTAGATGTATATGATACCGATTAATTATCCGAATTAAAAATATTTTGAAATTCAATTTCATACATTTGTCCCAACATGATAAGTAGTGTTCTGATGAGTTTATTGTTAGTTTGAGTTGTATAATTGACTACCATAGTACTTGAATCTGAGTAATGCCAACTTGGATAGACACCATAACTAATTGTCTTTTTAGTATCTTGTAAACAATATCATGGCTACCCAATTATAAATAATCAATATAGATTAGGGTGTGTATGTTTCAATCAACAATTCTCATAAAAATAAATGGTTATTACATGTTCAAATTCACCTAAACATCATAGGGTAATTACATCTTTAAATACTTTTGATGGACTAGCTATCATGGTCATTCAATGAATTAAGAGAATTGACTATCTTAATAAATGAATAATTTAGATTTGTAATGCCCCGATCATTTCGACATGGCTCCGATAATTATTTACAACATATGAGACATATTAGGTATCATGAAATCATGTATAAATGTATTAGTATTCCTAATTTTATTTTTTAAAAACTCGACAAATCATTTGTAGTTACGGTACTCAATTGTTTAACTGTGATGTACCAGATAATCTTTAGTAATTTAGCCATAATTTAAGCCATAAATGTCTATTTTGGTGATCTTTATGTCATAAATATCTTAGATAAATATCTACAACTTTAATGTTGAATATTTTCCCATATTTGGGCAAGAACCAAGTTAAAAATACGTATTTTTTGCTAGCTCGGTATAATGATGAAAATGTTTAAAATTTTGACATGTGCTAATTGTTTATTATAATTTTATTCACTAAAATGTTACCTCATTATATAAATAAGTTACTATTGTTCTTTTTTTCAACTTTTCCATTAAATTTCCTAAACCATATGTAGACATTGCATTTTACGTGTGACCCAATGCTGATTCTCTTATAGGGACACCCTCTGAAAGCTTGGAAAGTTGTAAGGATGAATGGAATGGAACTCCTGAGAATTCAGAAAACACGGTCAAATACAGATCAGACATCACCTATCTACGACCTACCTTATCTCAGGCCAGAAATATCGTTGGATATACACCTGAAACCCCGATCCGATCGAATATGAGACCGTTTTCAGTGAGTGTGTTGATTGTCAATCCTTGAAATCACGAATCTAATTGATGTCCAGCCAGATATGTAATTCAAAATTCATGTTCGGTTGGATATATAATTCAAAATACATGTCCAGCCGGTCATGTATCAAACTGTTATCGATTGCACATATCTTCAATTATTGAAATCACAGGTCTGATTATATCTGACCGGACATATATCTTAATATATATAATCTGATCGGATTTGTAAGGAATTGTAACTAACGATGCAGATTTTCAACCACTGAGAAAAATGAGGATCTTATCTCTCCTTCCCAATCCTGGCCCTACCCTCTCACTATAAAGGAGGCATTTCCCTCAACTTTGGAGAAGGGGAAAATTTGATAAAAATTGAAACTCTAGCACACCGAAACTCTGAAAATCCTAGGAAAAGTAAGGGAAGTCATGAGAAGTCCTAGAATTTCCCTTTTCTAGCAAGCATTAAAGCATAAATCTGGCTTTTAAAAGTGTTCATTGAACCCATGACATCTATAGGTACGGCCTGAGAGCACCTCCTTTCACTTTCGCAATTTTGGAGTTTCCGTATTAATATAGTACCTTTGGCCAGACTTACATCACATCCGGCCACTTGTCACAATAATACTTATCATGTTGGGACAAATGTAGCAGAAGCCCGCCTATGGACGAAATTGACTTTCAAAATATTTATTGTTAGTTTGAGTTGTATAATTGACCACCATATTACTTGAATCTGAGTAATGCCAACTTCGGTAGATACCATAACTAATTGTGATTTTTAGTATCTTGTAAACAATATCATGACTGACCAATTATAAATAGTCAATAAAGATTAGGGTGTGTATGTTTCAACCAACAATTCTCATAAATATTAATGATTTTCACATATTCATATTCACCTAAACATCATATGAGAATTACATCTTTAAATACTTTTGATGGACAAGATATCATGGTCATTCAATAAATTAAGAGAATTGACTATCATAATAAATGAATAATTTAGATTTGTAGTGCCCAGGTCATTCCAGCGTGGCTCCGATAATTATTTACGACATATGAGACATATTAGGTATCATGAAATCATGTATAAATGTATTAGTATTCATAAGTTTATTATTAAAAAAATCAACAAATCATTTGCAGTTCCGGTACTCAATTGTTATGCTATACCCGACAATCTTTAGTAATTTAGCCATAACTTAAGCCATAAATGTCCGTTTTTGGTGATCTTTATGTCATCGAATATCTTAGACAATATCTACAACTTTCATATTGAATATTTTCCCATATTTGGGCAAGAACCAAGTTAAAAATACATGTTTTATGCCAGCTCAGTACAATGATGAAAATATTTAAAATTTCACATGTGCTAATTGTTTATTATTATTTTATTCACTAAAAATCTTCCCTCATTATATAAATCAGTTACTATTGTTCTTCTTCTCGCCTCTTCCATGAAATTTCCTAAACCATGTGTAGGCATTGCATTTTACACATGGCTCAATGATGATTCACTTATAGGGGCACCCTCAGAAAGCTTGGAAAGTTGTAAGAATGAATGGAATGGAACTCCTGAGAATTCAGAAAACACGGCCAAATACAGATTGGACATCACCTATGTCCGACCTACCATATCTCAGGCCAGAAATATCGTTGGATATACACCTGAAACCCAGATTCGATTGAAATATGAGACAGTTGTCAGTTAGTGTGTTGATTGTCAATCCCTACAATCACAGATCTGATTGATGTCCAGCCAGATATGTAATTCAAAATTCATATTCGATTGGATATATAATTCAAAATACATGTCCAACCGGTTATGTATCGAACTGTCATCGATTGCGCATATCTTCAATTATTGAAATCACAAGTCTGATTATGTCTGGCCGGACATATATCTTAAGATATACAATCCGGTTGGATTTGTAACGAGTTATAAGTGACTATGCAGATTTTCAACCACTGGAGAAGAATGAGGATCTTGTCTCCCCTTCACAATTCTTACCCTACCCTCTCACTATAAAATGAGGCATTTCCCTGAACCTTGGACAATGGGGAAAATTTTGATAAAAATTTGAAACTCTGGCACACCAAAACTCTACAAATCCTAGGAAAAGGAAGGGAAGTCGTGAGAAGCCCTAGAATTTCCCTTTTTCTAGCAAGCATTCAAGCTTAAATATGGCTTTTAGAAGTGTTCATTGAACCCACGACATCTAGAGGTAGACATGGGGACACTTTTTTTTCATTTTCATAATTTTTAAGTTTCTGTATTAACTCAATACCTTTGGCCAGACTTACATCACGTCAGACCGCATGTAATAATATCCATCCATATATTTCTTTTATTGTTATTCTTCTCTTTTACACTCATTTTCATAATGTTATACATGTTAAATAATTATACTCATGTTTCATTATTGTTCAGTTATTCACCATTGTTATGTTTTCCTTATTTGTTTACTGTCACGCTCTTAGTGTTGCATATCTACCGTTATTATCACTATGCTACCATTATTGTTGTTATCGTAGTAGTTAGTATGCATGATTATGTTCTTTTTTTTGTTTATAGCTTCTACATGATATGACTTGTCATTACTGTATTTTCATTCGTATGATTCTGTGATTTTAGTTCCACGCGGTACCTTTGATCGGACTTATATCAAGTTCGGTCAGACATCGATAAATATATCCAAACATTAAATACTCAAAAAAATTATCCGATACATGTTCTAATCTATTTAGTTTATATTTCACTATTTATGTAATGATTTCTAGACATTTGAAACATAACTTTGTATGCATTTAAACTGGTTTTGTATGTGATATTACATTATAAGATGTGTGGGTACCTTATTTAAGCGTAAATATTATTAAGGCATCAATAAGAGACCATTTCGAACCCAAATAGATTTAAGATCAGACCTTACGAGGAGTGTAAACCGGCCTTAAATCATTCCCAATTTTTCATATTGGGTGGCGACTTCCTTATTCTCTCTTTAAAACCCCTGTGAGATTTTTCATACTTTCTATGGGCTGCGAGCCCAATAATGTAGTGGTCGCGACATCATAGACATAGCGGTGAACTCCGCTACGCTCCTACAAATGGCGAATCCACTTGAGATAAAGAATTAACCCAGAAAAATGTCTTGTAGTATTTATGGCGAGATTGATGAGAACCTTGTCTTATCATTTGCATGCCTTTTTTTTTTTAACCTTGATGGCATTACATATCGAGAAATTGCTTTCACTCAAGGCAATTGATTAGTATAGGATGATAACAATTAGCTATTGGCATGTATCGTTGAGCATAAAGATGCGTTCACTTGGTTGACTGGGTCGTTGAGTGGGGAGACCTAGTTATGGATAACCATTCGTGTCATTGGTATAAAAAGTATGTTCACTTAGTCGATCGAATACTTGGATGGGGAGATTTAGTTATGGGTAACTCTTCACTGATAAGAGCCTGAGTCGTACCCTTATAAGATGACATAAAACGTCTGGAGCTGTTATCCTATAGGAGTCTCCCTTATGCTTATGTTTGGGCCCCAAATCATTTGAATTTGTTTGATACACTTATCATGGGGTGTAAACTTATTGGGCCTTTCAACTGGGATAGGTTTTCATTTTATGATAATTAGGACAAATGCTTTGAAATATCAATGAGCCACCTTTTATGCAAACCTTGTTGGGTTCAAAATGTTTATCCAAAATTCCAAACTGACAAAACATGAGTTCGATACCTATGTTGGCTTTCATCCAGAAATGGCATGCCTTATTTTTACTAATTCAGATGTTCTTGAACATTTTAAGCCCATCCCCAAATGACCGTGATTACTAAGGGTACAATTAGTTATTTTTAGTCAATGACACGACCCCATATTAGGATTTGTCATTATATAAATGGGCGGTCTTTGTTTTTTTACTAAGAAATAGAACCAAAGTAGCTAAGGTTTACCCTTTGTATCATAAACAAGAATGAGCTTATGTTCCCTCGTTGGTTCATAAGCTAAGCCAAACCTAGGGCAGATGTTGGACTTACCACAAGTGGGGGAGAAATAAAGTTCGAAGGATATATGCTAATTGAGCATCCATTACATCAATTACATGCATCACATGCATACACGCATCATGCTGATAATTTGTTTTGCAGCCATTATAGTAGCACAATGGGTTAAGGAAAAAGTTTTATAATGAACTTTAAAATGATTTTAAAGTAAATATTTTATTTTCTCTGTTTCATGATGTATATAAGTATTTGTATGTAATCCATATTTGTAAAGAGTAAATAGATGGATTGATTGAGGTTATTTATCCTCTTTTTAAACTAGATGATGTATGTAATTGGCCTGTACCAGAGTTTGTGTTCGTTATATATGTATATGTGTATAGATATTGGTTGATGATTCACAGTGCATAAGTCAACTCAAGTGTAGGATTATGATTTAGTCTTGTCTTCTCGAGCATCTTGAGGGCCACATGTGATGCTATTAATGGTTATTCGGCATTCAATATGTTTGGATATAAATGTAAATAAAAGTGTTAATGTTGGAAACATTTTCATATATGTATGTATAGTAAGAATCAATATAAGTTAAGTTTTCTGAAATTGCACATGCATATGTGTAAAAAAAGATATTTAAATATGCTTGACTTGTATGCCTTTATCGAGTATGGTTACTTATTGAGTTTCTAGATCACACAAAATTAATTTGTTAATTTTACAAATTGGAAACCCTGATAGGTTAGCCACCTCAGCCTTGGATTCCATGATGATGAAGCCAGGTCACCCGAGATAGACTTAGTCACCTAATATAGAGTCTCGGAAAAAAGGTTTTTTAGTTTAAAATCAGTTTTCATTTGTATATGTTTGTATCGATCAAAGCATCATATTACATGTATTTAATTAGAAGTATTGATTCGTATATTTTGATTTGGGCACGGAACCCTGAAAATTGATGATTTGATTTGAATTATTTTAAGTTTTGACCGGATATACTATTTGCCAATTTGATATTTATATAGGTCTTCTAAGTGTTGGACTGTGGTCCAAAATATCCATTTTTAGGTCGTATCACGTTTGCTTATCGATAAATTTAACTCTAAGAGATGAGTTATTCCTGCCTCCTACCAGTAACACCCTAACTCAGGCGGGTGTTATTGTAACACCCCGGTAATTTCTATGACTACTATGTTATAGGTGGCATGATATATGAAGCAAATCATGCTCAAGTGTGGATATGCTCGTGAATTACTTTTTGGAAATTCAATAAATTCTTTACAGTTCCGATATGGAATTATGTCTAAGATTAAATCTGGACAGCCCAACGTTTTTGTGTGATCTCTGATTTTAATGGATTTTATATAAACGGAAAGCTAAGAAGAAGATATACAACTTTTATGTTGAGATTATTCTGAATTTTGAACAGAACTAGGTCGAATCGGGTCATTTCCCCAGACCATTTACACAGTGACGAAAATAAGGATAAAAAGGAATTTATAATTTAATCCAAAAGCCCCTTCTCAAAATTGGCCCAATAACTCTAAATATCTACTAATTCCATAGACTCCTCTAGAAAGAACCAAACTAATCAAGAATAGAAATAAAAGCCATTAGCCCCTATTATAAATATGACACACTATTCATTCGTCTATAATATTTGATAAGATGAAGAAAATGCGAGAGGGGAAAAAGATAGAGAAATGTTTGCAACTTCATAAGAAATCTTGAAGAATAATGGAGAGAATCCAACACAAACCAAGTTTAGAAAGGAGAAATGAAGGCTTGTAGACTGTAATGGAGAAGAAGAATCGTGATTTAAGGTAAAGAATCTTGACCCAAAACTTGGATTAAAGAATTTTGATGAAGTAATGCTATATTAGTGTTGATGCCATATTAGTGATTGCATTACAGTGGATAATGAACGAGGAAATTGGTTTTATTAAGAAATTCCAAAAATTATGAAATTTTAGATATTGAGTTAAATAAAGGTTAGAGAGTTTCTTTGATGATGGAATACCGATATAGCATGTATGGATGTTAAAGTTTAAAGAAGTGCTTCTGTGAAGGTCATAGTTTGGGGGGGTTGGTATTGCATTTTGAAATTTGTCAGTGGAGAGTTGAATAATAGCCTAGAATCAGACCAGCATCGTGACACTGTGTTTGAAGATGCTCTCTGTTTCATGTTTGATTGTATGGGTGTCGCGACGTTCAACACTTGATGTCGAGACGCGGATCATGAAAATATCATATACCTTGGATCGATCATGTTAAAGTCCACCTTAGGGGTTTCGTATCAGCATATATACATGCATTATGTCATGTTACAATCATAATTCATGACTTGTATACTAATTAAGTTGATCAATTATAGATCGTTGCAGAAACCAAAACTTCTTTCGGTGAAACTAAGTAATACCATCCAGATTTCAAATATGTGAGTAGTCCATTTTCTTAAATTGATATTTACTGATTGTTTTTTTTATTAAGGCTTATTTTTGTGCACTTAGGGCATTAGCCAAGCTTACTTTCAATTATGCTTTTGAATGAGAATATTTTGTGATATGTTTTAGAAAGTGATGATTTTGAAAACATGATTTTGATGATTTTGGAGGCATGGGGGAAAAACTCACCTTAAATGTAACTTGGTACAAAAATTAAAATTGACGGATTCAGAACGTGTGCACACGTAGTTCAGGACTAGGGGACGGCGAGACATAATGCCCCTAGATCCTAGATTTCAAGGCTATGAGGACTGCAAGACGTAACTCCCCAAGACTCTAGATTTAGAGTTGAGATGATAGCATTGATCCGCACATCTGGCTCTAGTTTAGTAGCTTGAGGGACATCGAGATGCAAAGCCCTCATACGTCAGGCTTTTGAGAATCGTAGTGTGTTGGGTGTGATGTCAAGACGAAAGTATCACTCCAGTCATAGTGGAGATGATGATCACGCAGGGATACAGAACTGGTTCTCTATAAAGGTTGCAATCGTCCAGATAATATGACTTGGTCATGATTATCTGATAATAAAGAGAATAGTTGCTTGTCATCTGATATATGCTTCGTACAAGGCAGACACTGTACCAGTCCCAGACCTTGTATGTGATCATCCGATACTAGATCGAAATACGCAATACTACGTATACTATGCCTGATACAGATCCTTTATTCTTGTAAGGATATTTCTGGAGAATTGGGTATGCATGGCGTTTTGATAGAAGCCAACCTTGTCTTATAAATCGGTAAAATATGGTACTTGGTACGTACGTGTTCGGATAGTGTGACGACCGAATTTACTGCCAACATATCTGGGGATCTCATAGGTCGCTTCCCGAAGATTCACCGATGACGTATAACTCGCACTTTAATTAACCTGGGATTAATTAGTAAGAGAGAGAAAATTAATCTGGGATTAATTACGGAGATATTTTATCTAGGATAAAAATATCATTTAAAGAGAGAGAACGATTAATTTGGAATTAATCGGTAAATTAATATATTCGATATATTAAACGAAATTGGATTTCGACGCGGAATTAAAATTGAATTTTATTTCGGGCGAACGAATTAATTTAGAATTAATTCGTTAGCGACGTGAATAGTAATTATGCTTGGCATGATTATTTAATTAAATTAGATTTAATTACGACGCAACGGAAAAAATCGTTAATTTGGAATTAACGAACCCGAGCCCGAGATTATTTACGAGCGCGTTCATATTTTGAATTCAAGTGCGGCACACAAATCAAATCAAGCGTCAAATCATTAGTCGCATCAAACGTCAAATCGCTAGTCATTTCAAGCGTCAAATCACTTGTCACTTTGAGTGATGTGACTTGACAACTTGATTGATTGAGTGACTTGACCACTTGATGGACGTGACTTGATATGAATAGTGATGTGTGTGGTTGGCATTGATGGCTTTAATTGGTTTGACTTTTCTAAAGCCAAAATTTGGTATATTATTTTAGAAATGAATTACCAAAATCACTTAACACTTTTTTCATCTCTCTCTCACTTCTTCTCCCTCTCATCTTCTTCTTTATTTGCTTCGGCCATGGGCAGTTTTTACTGCTGTTTTGGGCGTGAAAATGGAGGAGGAAGATGATGATTTTGTGGCAAAATCGGGAGTGATAGCACACTACAAAGTCTTACGAAGGTGATAGGGAAGTCTACCCATGAGCCGGGAATCGTTTGATGAAAGCTTGGAGCTTGGAACTTGGCTCAAAACTGAAATCTTGGAGAGAGACTGCAGTGGACTGCCGTGACTTCCATTGGGCAGAAAAAGAATTTTTATTCGATGCCGCGTCGCTCAACCGATCGATGTGAGTATTCCGCATCTCCCTCATTGTATTCACTAATGTTTCATGCTTGTTTATTGATCCTTGGGACCTTAGTAAACTCCAACAATGGTATCAGAGCAAGGAAAAGCATGAAAAATTTAGTGCTTAAAATTTGGGTAAACTTGATTTTGAGCATGTATAATGAAATTGGATTAATTAGTATGCTTAAATGTGTTTTAATTTAAGATTGATTGGATCGATTTGTTGAAAAATTATTTGGAACATTTTTCCCCAAATTTTTGTGTTGGCCGAATAGTTTAGAGCCCTAAATGTGTTGGAATTTTGTTTCGTTGATGATTAGATGACTTGAAACGATTAGAAGTGTTGCTTTAATGTCAATTGTAGGTTTAATTGGATTGAAACCGAATCGGACATATAAATTCCCCTTTGGCCGAGACATAAAGAAGCATGAAATGGGTTTGATTTTAATCAAAATGTGTTGGACATGTGATGATGGAAATGAGCATGATTAATTGTATAAATTGATGTTTTAGAAATGTTAATTTGGGTGATTAATCATGATATATACTTTAGGTTAATTAAATGTAAAATTGGATTTTTGTATTTAATTAATTGGGCCTTAAAATTGGATTTGGGCTTGTTATGTTGTAAATGGGATTATTGGGCTTTGTTGTACAAAGTTGGGTTTAGGCAAAATTGGTTGGATCCAATTAGGCCCAAAATCACTTACATCAAGCCCAAATGCGACTTAATGGACCTTTAAAGTTTAATTGGGCCTAATGGGCCAAAATTGATTTCTGGGCCTATGGGGTAAATCCCGGATTGGATTTTGGTTATTCGGTTCGACCCGAGTTGACCAAAAGTCTACGCCTTAAGAAATTAATTAAAAGCCCATTGGACTTGAATTAAATTGACGTTGGACGTTAATCGGTCTTGCGACGCGTTGCGATTAAATTTGGAATTTAAATCGTAAAGGTTCGTTAAATAAAGTGTGTTATTTAATTTGGAATTAAATAAGCGAATTAGAATTAAATGCATATTGAATTGGATTTAATTATGTAGTTTAATTTAATTCGAGAATTCGTACTTTGAGTACTAATTCGCAAAACGAGTTTGACTCGAACAAAATCAAATCGTTGTTTGAACATTTGATGGTCACTAATTATCAGATTAATTAATTTGATTAGATTGATTGATAACATGCTTGTGTGAATACATGGGTGCGATGCATGAATATATATATCGGATGGATATTAGATGAGTGGGGCAATTTTAGAAATTATTGTAATAAATTTGATTTATTAAATGGACCTGCTTGTCCAGCTTTATCACCTCCTTATTCTTTGTATTCTCTTCTCACATATTCCCCTCAATGCAAATGAGGTTTCTTTAGAAGTGTAGTGTAACGGGTAGAAGCAATATATGTGCTAGCGGGAGAGAGAAAGAGAGAGATTTGATCTAGGATCAATGTGTAAAGTATCTATCCGCATATCATTATTATTTTATCATATGTGCTTTATTATGTGTTTAGAATGCATGTTTAAGGGTGTATGATGATAAGACCTTAACAAAGATAATAAATTGGTTGCCAATTTGCACTCGAAAACCCCTCGCAAAATATTAATCGTCTTTCCATTCATTGAGTGATTCTCACTCAAGATCCAAGACTGGCATTGGCTTGTTGGCCAAAGTCAAGGCCTTTGTCCGTCGAGGATGTATTTGAATCACGAAGGCTTTGTTCCATATTGGTGTCTTGTCCAAGTTGTGGTTTGTTGGCCAAAGTCAAGACCACTTCTTGTCCATCGACATTGATTACGAAGCTTTCCATGGTCAATGGGTCACGCTTAACTGGGATCACTAAGTTTGTTGTGCCAAAGCCAATGCTTAGTTGATTCAGAGGAAAAAGGTTAGGTAATACATTGGATGTATTGGCATATATAAGATATATATTTTGGACTTGGATGTCCCCCTACCGGATCTAGGAATTGGATTGGATCTAATTGATCTTAGAAATCTACCTGGTTAATTATCATACAATTTGTTGGCCAAAGTCAAGATTGTGTGATATTTAACGAGATCCTAGCCCACTAGGAAACACGGTTTCCCGAGTTCTCGACAGAGGGTTAGAGGCTCACCGAAAAATAGTGGGAGGCAAGAATTGAATTTGCAATATTCGTTTAATTACTTACATACGCGCTCATTCAAATATCATTCGTCTATATATTAAAATGTTAGTTGGACTAATATTTAAATCGTTGTTTTAATAAAACAGTTAGACTGTATTCAAACTAATTCAATATATAGTTGATTTTATAATTGGATTATAGTAATCAATATAATTGAATGTATAGTTGATTAATATAGTTGGACTATAATAATCATTATATATAATAGTACCAAAATCGTTGATTAAATAGTTGGACTATTAAAATCAAGATAAAATTGAAAGATTGACATTTAAAACATAATCCTAGGGAAAACGTATTTAAATGGTTTAATTTTCAGATTGGGAATAAATTTCGGGATGGTCCTTGAAAATTCAATTTTAACACAAGTTCTGACCCTATGCGGAATTATAAACAATAAGCAGGACAAGTCCTGTTACTGCTACTATGGAATTGCAACAGGCAAATTGACAGGCAACCACAATAATAATTAAATAAATTATGCTGCAAATATTAAAACTATGACAGGAATAAAGCAGCAAAATAAATCAAACCACATAAAAATCAACACAATGATTTTGGTGACGAAGTGGAAAACTCTTCCGAGTAAAAAACCACTCCGGGTATAGGCTACCACCCGAATCCACTATATCGAGAAAAACTTACAGCGATGGTCAAGACCTATGGTGGCAACTCCACCGGCTCAAGTACCTCAATACTGCAAGAACTTAAGGAACTCCTCAAGCCCGCGACCCACGGTTTTCTTCAGAACCTCTGAAGTCTCTGAGTAGATTATATCACCAATGACGCCGGAACTCCGACTACCAAACTTCCTCCTAAAGAACTCTAAAGGCTTAGGGAATTTGGGTTAAGTTGTATTGAAGGTTTGTCAAAGAAACATTCACACCATCAATGAAGAAGACAAGAAGATAAGAAGTCTTCAATGGTGGAATCAAAGAGAGTTGAAAGCTTTGAGAGGTTTTGGCTCAAGGGAAATATGCTTCAACTATTGGGGAATGTGGCTTAATGTTTGTTTATATAGGTAGGGCAAAGGAAAAGGGTTTCCTAGTCTTATTTTGACTTAAAAACATGTCTAAGAAAACCCACTTACGCAGGGACGTTCGAACGCACTTCAAACGCAACTCAAACGCAAAGTTTCTGCCTCGAAACCGTTCGAACGAAATGACGAACGCAACTCGAACGCGGAACGCGGACTGGTTTTCAGGGGCAACTTAAAACGCTTGTAACTTTCTCGTCTCTTGTCCAAATCATGAGTTCTTTATATGTACGCGATCGTCTTCGAGTCTACTTTCCAATGCAACTGGCATCATGTCAATTGGAGCTCTAAATATTCTGAAATATGCAAAAGAGTAAACGTCGCTCTGAAATCTCTATCTCATGTTGCCAAATACTTGTCCAATTGCTCCGAGATCTTCAAGACTCATTACAACTCAATTGAACTTGTTTTGTTACGGACATTGCCAATAAAAATGGAGCTAACAATCTCCCCCTTTGGCATTCCGTGACAAAACACTACCTATTACAAAGACTACGGTAATAGACCCAAAAAGTAAATAGTCAACTGTCAACCATCAAAACAGTGACTTATTACAAATGAACTCGATCTAACACCTAACAAAGCAGTCTTGAAAATAATGCCACCGCAGCAACATACCTGCAACCTGAAACATCCACAAACAGCAACATACCGTGAAAAGCATTGGGATATCAAGTAAAAATAAAGCAGGTAAAAATCTCATGCATGTACAAGTAGAAATCCCTCTCCCCCTTAATCTTAACTCCCCTTAAAACGGAGATATCTAAAGGATATTCTACGGCTCCCTCCTATATATTAAGGCTCTCCCCCTTAATATATTACTCTCCCCCTTTTTGTCACGAAATGACAAAGGGTAAAAGAAACAGGAAAAATAACAGGAGAACAGGAGACAACAAATGCAAGAGCATAAACAGACAGGAATTACTCCCCCTCACTAACAGGCACATAAAGTTAGTAAAAAAAATAAGCAAATGGGAAGAGAACACTCAATGATATGTAAAATAAATGATATGCAAAGATATGAAGCATATACACGCACACAATGAGATAAACAAAATATCCTGTCAAAAACTGACTGAAACATCATTTCAAGCTGAGACAATGAAACCCAGTCAGTATTCAGCTGTTTATGACATGAAACAATATGCATCATTTTAAAAGAGGCTAAATACAACACTTATGCATATGACATAAACACAAAAGCATATAAAGCACTTGCGTGAAAAATAAGGTGCATAACGAATCAAGGCTTAAGACCTTATTTTATGAGCTGGACACAGCCAAAGAAATCCATCTCTAAACAGACCAAGTCCACAAAATAGGTGTTCAAACCCAGCACCACTAGGACCTGAAAATAAGCAACATTGGTTGCATGCTATATTATTTACCCCAGAAATATCATGAGCTCATATAATAACTCTTTCGAGTGAAGGGTTTTTGCCCTTATCTTATGAATTTGGCCACATTGGCTCTTTTGCACTTGAGTCTCATTTAATAATAATTTTTATTATTATTATTTCTTTTTGCTTTTACAAGGGGATAGCAAGGTCAACTAGTCAAAGGTCACACTATTGAGCAAACAAGATAGGATAGAAATTAGATTGCTATTCCAAAAACTCATACATGCGACCAAGCCTTGATAAAATAAAAATGTGTATGTGAAAGTGCAAGCACAAGATATACCAAAGGTTTTTATCACACACACTCATGTATATAGAGCATCAAGAAAAATAAAAGCATATCATACATGCATAATCATATATCCTACATTCCAGGATCACATGCATAAGCTTTTCATGCTCTAACAAGCCGTAAAATAAAATAATTTTTGTCTTGTTCATTTTCTATTTTTTTTTTGTATTTTTCATATTTTAACAAATAAAAAGAAAGACATAAACAGGCTTGTAAAACATCCAATGGTACGTGGAGTTGTATCCCGAGTGCAGATCATACAACCGTCCATTCGGAATCGGCTATGAAATTTATGTCCGGGTTTCCATCCTATATACCAAAGGATATATAACAAAAACAAGACACACACACCCATATGCTGTGAAAACAAAATAAACGTGCAAAAACATAAAACACACGCACACACACATGCAATGGGAAAATAAAAATGCATCTTTCAAGCAGAGTTACACCGAAGTGCACTCTCATCATGTCCATCAGGACATGCAGAAGTAGATGGGAAGTCGACTTGCTTCCTCACCCAAACCTTTCTAGGAACCTCCTCCACATGAGAGTTCCCCGTCAACAAATTAAGTTTCTCACTAAGAAATTTTGTCTGTTTAGTTAGTGCAGAAACTTGAGAAGCTAGATTTGAAGAGTCAAATCTAGGTGACACCTTCTTAGGCCTCTTCTTTTGCTTGTGAAGCATGAAGCACTTAGGCCTAATGTGTCCAGCCTTGCCACAATGGTGGCACACAGGCACAAACCTCGGATGAGAGCGAGGTTTACCCACAACATCTCTAGATTGAGGTTGGGAAACAGGATGAGAAATAACAGGAGGAAAAACATGACTACACACAACAGGTTTCTTACCTAAGTCACGTTTAGCTGCTACAGGCACAGCTTTGGAAGAAGACGCCTTATCACAGTTAGGCTCAAAATTAATACCTAACATACGGTTCCACATTCTTATTCTCACTAGAAAATACAGACAATTTGGTTTCTAATCTTCAAGTTCAGTTTCTAATATTTGGACCCTATTAATTAGACCTCTATTTCTCTCCTCTAGGTCATCTACCATCAAAAGGCTTTGCTCAAATTTAGCTTGAGTTTCATTCTTTTCTAGCTCAACAGTTTTCAGCCTTTTACTGACCTCTATATTAGTCTTCTTAATAGCTAAACTCTCATTAAACAGTTCAACATAAGCTACTGAAGACTTTCCTCATCTACAGACTCATCAAGAGAGACTTCAGAATCAGCATCATTAACAACAATCTCTCTCTCATCAGTCACACACTAGCAGTAAAGGCAATGAAATTTTTCTCGCCTTTAGGAGACTCATCAGAAGAATAACCACCTTCTGAATCACTAGAAGGGGCAGCCATGGCTTTCTTGCCTTTAGCTCTGAGATATGTAGGGCACTCTGGTCGAATATGCCCATAGCCTTCACACTCATGGCATTGGACATCACGGGATCTACTACCCCTATCATCTCTAGACTCTTTTCTACTATGCCTACTCTCTCTAGGCATAATCTCCCTATCTCTATTACTGCTATGGCCATTTTTCTTAAGTTTAAGAAATTTCCTAAACTTCTTTGCAAACAAGGCCAAATCATGATCCTTGATGGTATCATCATCACTAAACGAATCATGCACAACTTCCTTAGCGATTTTCACCGCAAATGTTTTTGGCTCTCTAAAACCAGGAAGCTTTTTCTCATAAACCTGCAGCTTTCCTACTAGTTCATCTAAATTAAGCTGATCGAGGTCATTGTTTTCCTCGATGGCGGTGATGATTTGGGTAGGAACTTATCAGGTAGGGATCTCAGGATTTTCCTAACTATCCTATTGGTAGGAATAGTCTCACTTAGGTTAAAACTAGAGTTAACAATATCGTTAATCTCAGCATAAAACTCATCAAAGGTCTCATCTTCTTTCATCTTGGCGACCTCAAACCTAGTAGCTAAATCCTGGAGTCTATTATTTTTAACAGACAATGTGCCCTCATGCACAGTCTGCAGGATGTCCCAAGCATCCTTGGCTATCTCACACATTGAGATTCTCCTAAACTCAGCAGAACACACAGCACCATGTATGGCATTAACAGCCTTGCTGTTCCTATTGCTAGCATCAAATTCGTCCTTGGTCCAGGTCAATTTATCTTTAGGGGAAGAGACCCCATCAACAATAACAACGGGAGGTTTCCACCCGTGTTCAACAGTCATCCAGACCCTCTCATCTAAGGACTTAAGGAACGCTTTCATGCGAACCTTCCAATGTAAATATTCCGTGCCATCAAAAAATGGCGGACAATTTAAGGGTTGACTACGCTCCATAGCTAATGGGTCAAGGATCGAGTTCAGGCTCTGATACCAATTGAAAATTCAATTTTAACACAAGTTCTGACCCTATGCGGAATTATAAACAATAAGCAGGACAAGTCCTGTTACTGCTACTATGGAATTGCAACAGGCAAATTGACAGGCAACCACAATAATAATTAAATAAATTATGCTGCAAATATTAAAACTATGACAGGAATAAAGCAGCAAAATAAATCAAACCACATAAAAATCAACACAATGATTTTGGTGACGAAGTGGAAAACTCTTCCGAGTAAAAAACCACTCCGGGTATAGGCTACCACCCGAATCCACTATATATCGAGAAAAACTTACAGCGATGGTCAAGACCTATGGTGGCAACTCCACCGACTCAAGTACCTCAATACTGCAAGAACTTAAGGAACTCCTCAAGCCCGCGACCTACGGTTTTCTTCAGAACCTCTGAAGTCTCTGAGTAGATTATATCACCAATGACGCCGGAACTCCGACTACCAAACTTCCTCCTAAAGAACTCTAAAGGCTTAGGGAATTTAGGTTAAGTTGTATTGAAGGTTTGTCAAAGAAACATTCACACCATCAATGAAGAAGACAGAAGTCTTCAATGGTGGAATCAAAGAGAGTTGAAAGCTTTGAGAGGTTTTGGCTCAAGGAAATATGCTTCAACTATTGGGGAATGTGGCTTAATGTTTGTTTATATAGGTAGGGCAAAGGAAAAGGGTTTCCTAGTCTTATTTTGACTTAAAAACATGTCTAAGAAAACCCACTTACGCAGGGACGTTCGAACGCACTTCAAACGCAACTCAAACGCAAAGTTTCTGCCTCGAAACCGTTCGAACGAAATGACGAACGCAACTCGAACGCGGAACGCGGACTGGTTTTCAGGGGCAACTTAAAGCGCTTGTAACTTTCTCGTCTCTTGTCCAAATCATGAGTTCTTTATATGTACGCGATCGTCTTCGAGTCTACTTTCCAATGCAACTGGCATCATGTCAATTGGAGCTCTAAATATTCTGAAATATGCAAAAGAGTAAACGTCGCTCTGAAATCTCTATCTCATGTTGCCAAATACTTGTCCAATTGCTCCGAGATCTTCAAGACTCATTACAACTCAATTGAACTTGTTTTGTTACGGACATTGCCAATAAAAATGGAACTAACAGTCCTGGAACTAATAAGTTACTTTATTTGATAAAATAACATATTAGGCTTAAGCCCGGAGTTAAGCAATAGTAGAGCATAATCTTTGGAAGATTTATTTGATGATAACTTAAGTGCTTAATCCATTAAGCTTGTCGCAGTAGACTCATTAATTTCTTAATCAGAACTAAGGATTAGATTCTTAAAGCATGATATTGAAATTGAAGGATCTTCATAGATCTATTCTTAGATCTTAGAAGTATTAAAATTGCAATTAAAAACTCTTGGAGAGTTAATGACTATTCTCAAGGAGATAAAGTCAAACTTTGCAATTAGGCAAGTAGCGCAAGGCGTACCTTACTTCAATATTCTAGAAACCCGAGGCTTGGCCAAAGGCTTCTGGAGTGTTGAAAATGGGCAAAGGCAAAATCATTATAATCTTCTGGGAAGATAAAGGACATATTCCAAATGTCTGCTTAATTGTGGCAAACGGGATCGCGGAAGCGTGACTGCCGTTTGGACAAATCAGACATGAATGAATTGAAAAACGAGCAAAGCTCTGACTTCAAATATGTTTGTCATATATATTCACTACTAGTATTAAAATTGGATTTTAGATATTAGTGTGATATAAATATGTGCTGATGTTCAGAACCTCCTTTAAGCAGAATACTGACATCAATTGAGATTAATCTGTGGATTGGAAACGGGACGAAAGTTGCTGTTTCAACCACAGATACCTAAGTTTAGGAACTACTTTCGGGTGTGTACCTAAATTTGGAAACTGTTATAATGTGGCTAGTTTGACTAGAAACATTATCTCTATATCGAGTATAACTCGTTGCGAGTGTACCTTTCTATTCTACAACACTAAAGTGTTTTATTATATAAAGATGATATTGAGATAAACACATTAGATGTGAATAACAATATTTATATTTTGAATATAAATAAATCTCGAACATATCATATGACAAACAAATAGCTCAAACTGATTTGATCAGATGAAACTTATAAGTGGCATTGTTGTCTGGGACACAATGAAACAAGACTCGTATATCCACACTTTAGAGGAGTGGGTACTCGGACTGTTTTGATTCCAATCAAATAAAGTCTACGAATCTAGTTTATTGGCCAAAGTGCCTAAAATACTATTTACTTGGTAAAAGTGTAAATGCCAACAATCTGTTTGCCCCAGTCATAGTGAAGCAAGTGGGCCCATGTCTAGCTAGGCTAGGTATGGATATGAATATTTCTTGACCTTTATGGATGTGGCACCACGTTATGGTTAAGTGTTTCTTTTGAAACATGAATCGGAAACTTTTAAAGTTTCGACACGAAATAGACAAACAGATCGACTAAAGTATTAAACTGTCACGGTAAGACGGTAATGGAAAATACTTAAGCAATAAGTTTCTTGAATACTTGAAAGAGTATAGTATTCTTTCAAATGAGGACTCATCCCGGAACATGTCAATTTAACGGTGTGTCCGAACAGGATAAATCGAATTTTGTTGGACATGATAAGGTTAATCATGAGTCACTCTGAGCTACCATTTCCTTCAACAGATACGCATTAACAGTGCAGAACTTATTTAGAATAAGGTTCCATAATAATCTGTTTGACAGACTTCATATTAGATATGAACGAGAAAGAAACTGGGTTTCTCATTCCTGTAGATTTGGGAATGCTAGGCATATGTTTGGATGATACCAAACTAAAACCCAAATTGGATAAGTGCCAATTGTAGGTTATCCGAGGGATACCTAAGTATAGTACTTATACAACTCACTAGAGAACAATTGGATTGTTGCTCACCATGCGGTTTTCCTAAGAGGAATACCGATATGCAGTGGTAAGTGGGAGGATAGTAAAACTCGATGAAAATCAGAGTAATACTGTTCAAGGCACTAAGTCCTTAATGGAACATAAATAGTTCATCAATGATGAAACTATTCCATAATCTTCGAATACACAAGAACCGCTTAGTTCGGAGAGAGTCAGAAAACAACCTGGGGTATGGGTTCTGATCTCACCTCATAAAGATGACTATCTTATTGAGGTATACCAACTGACTACGTATAAGGTAGTGATACAATGTATCGACTCCCTGTAATGGCAAAGTGCCATATAATCTAAATGGATTTCATGTAAATCAACCAAGTTTGAATACTAGTTGATGTACCACAAGGCATTGTGCCTTTTGGTACTATTTGTCTTCAAGGAAGGCATGCATGGATGGCAACATACCAACATGTAAAGCTAGGCTTTTAGTGAAAGGTATCGTTATCAATATTGTGTTGATTACAACGAAACCCTTTTACCTGTTGCCACGGTAAATCCATTTGGATAATGCTTGCTGAAGCTGCATGTTTCATTTATGAAATATGTCAGCTCAACGGGAAAATCACTTTCCTTAAACGGAAACCTTTTGGAGGATGTTTACAACATCCTGACGGTTTTTCGCATCAAAAGTAGCAAACAAGATTTGCAGGTTATTCGATCCATGGAGGGATTGAAGCAAGCATTAGATTCTTGGAATTACCATTTTGATATAATCATAATGGTTTATGATTTAATTCAAAACGTAAATGATTCTTGTGCATATAAGGAGGTTAGTGGGAGTGCACTGACAATGGCTGTCCTATAAATAATGATAATATGTCAATTCTTGGAAATGATATTCCCATAAAATAGTCGGTGAAAGCTTGGCTGTCATGAAAAATTCTCCGTAGAATTCTTGGGAGAAACAACCTTTATTCCAGGAATAAAGATCTACTGGGATAGCTTTAAAGTTGTTGACACTCTTCGAGAACTCGTACATTGAAAAATGTACGTGACTTGGTGTCTCATACGCTTTGAGCATATGGATTCATAATCAGGCCAATCCAAGTGATAGTCACTGGATTGATGTTAAGAACATTCGTTAATATCTTAGAGAACTAAGGATGATGTCTTAAACTATGGAGAATGAGAACTTGAAGTGACTGGGATCACTGCTGTAAGTTTCCTAACCGATAAAAATGACTATAAGTCGATAACGGTACTATATAGTTTGAATAACGGTACAGTGAGCTGGAAATCTTCCAAGCAATATATTGTTACTAAATAAACAACAAATGCGGACAATTGCTGCAGCTGAGGCAGCAATAGAAGCCATCTAGGTCATAACAAATCTAATTAGATTAGATATAGTACTGTTAGCAACTGAGCTATGCGTCAGCACATGCTAAAGAATTAATGGTCTCATCAACGATCCAGATATATACTTTCATACTCATCTGATTCGTTCGGATCATACATCGTGGCGATGTAATGATTGTATAAATCACATCAGACAATAATCAAGCAAATCCACTGACGAAAGCCTTTCCTCAGCAGTTTGAGCCAACCGTACATATAGTTCGGGTGTTAGACACTCGAGTGACTAGCTATAGGCCAAGTGGGAGATTTTTGGATAGTTATGACCTATAGCGTCACTATTTGTACAGATCATGGTGTTGTTGTACAAATTAACTATGTGACAAAGGAGATTGCGCTCTTATCATTTGTGATTAGATCACCAAGATATATAAATGACAGGAGGTCCTTATGATTTGTTCCTGGATTGAGAATGATATGAGACAGTATCAGTCCACGAATGATAAATCATTAAATATCCCTAGCCAGAGTATTATCGAGATAGGACATCGATAAATACGTAAAAGACTAGTATTACACTTGTGCGCGTTATGAGGGCATAACGGCATAGCTCTCATATATTTGGGTATAGGATACTCATGCAAGTGTAATAGGAGGTCGTGTTTTACCGATGGTACGGAAAACAGCTTCGCTCTAGATAGACCCCTTCGGAATTCCATTGGTAGTATGACTACGTGTCTATGGAAGTCCAAAATTAGGATAGGTGTTTTTGGTCTTAACCTGAGACTTGCACCGCTAATACTTGCGACAATCAATATACTTTGGTTGTGGTCTTCCAGGGCTTTAACAGGTTCTGTGTACGCCTATGCTGGGTATATTGAGAATCGTAGTGTGTTGGGTGTGATGTCAAGACGGAAGTATCACTCCAGTCATAGTGGAGATGATGATCACGCAGGGATACAGAACTGGTTCTCTATAAAGGTTGCAACCATCGGGATAATATAACTTGGTCATGATTATCTGATAATAAAGAGACTAGTTGCTTGTCATCCGATATATGCTTTGTACGGGGCAGACACTGTACCAGCCACAGGCCTTGCATGTGATCTTCTGATACTGGATCGAAATACTCAATACTACGTATACTACGCCTGATACAGATCCTTTATTCCTATAAGGATATTTCTGGAGAATTGGGTAGGCATGGCGCTTTGCTAGAAGCCAACCTTGTCTTGTAAATAGGTAAAACGTGATACTTGATACGTACGTGTTCGGATAGTCCGACGACCGAATTTACTGCCAACATATCCGGGGATCTCATGGGTCGCTTCCCGAAGATTCACCGGTGACGTATGACTCGTACTTTAATTAATCTAGGATTAATTAGCAAGAGAGAGAAAATTAATCTGGGATTAATTACGGAGATATTTTATCTATGATAAAATATCATTTAAAGAGAGAGAACGATTAATTTGGAAGTAATCGGTAAATTAATATATTCGATATATTAAACGAAATTGGATTTCGACGCGGAATTAAAATGGGATTTTAATTCGGACGAACGAATTAATTTAGAATTAATTCGTTAGCGACGTCAATAGTAATTATGTTTGGCATGATTATTTAATTAAATTAGATTTAATTACGACGCAACGAAAAAAATCATTAATTTGGAATTAATGAACCCGAGCCCGAGATTATTTACAAGCGCATTCGTATTTCGAATTCGAGTGCGGCACACAAATCAAATCAAACGTCAAATCATTAGTCGTATCAAGCGTCAAATCGCTAGTCGTTTCAAGCGTCAAGCCACTTGTCACTTTGAGTGATGTGACTTGACAACTTGATTGATTGAGTGACTTGACCACTTGATGGATGTGGCTTAATGTGAAGAGTGATGTGTGTGGTTGGCATTGATGACTTTAATTGGTTTGACTTTTCTAAAGCCAAAATTTGGTATATGATTTTAGAAATGAATTACCAAAATCATTTAACACTTTTTCCATCTCTCTCTCACTTCTTCTCCCTCTCCTCTTCTTCTTTATTTGCTTCGACCATGGCCATTTTTTACTGCTGTTTTGGGCGTGAAAATGGAGGAGGAAGATGATGATTTTGTGGCAAAATCGGGAGTGCTTGCACACTACAAAGTCTTACCAAGGTGATAGGGAAGTCTACCAATGAGCCGGGAATCGTTTGACGAAAGCTTGGAGCTTGGAGCTTGGCTCAAAACTGAAATCTTGGAGAGAGACTGCAGTGGACTGCCGTGACTTCCATTGAGCAGAAAATGAATTTTTATTCGATGTCGCGTCGCTCAACCAATCGATGTGAGTATTTCGTAACTCCCTCGTTGTATTCACTTATGTTTCATGCTTGTTTATTGATCCTTGGGACCTTAGTAAACTCCAACAACCTGATGGGGGTAAAACCCATAGGTTGCAAGTGGATGTACAAGAGAAAAAATAGAGCATATATGAAGGTACATACCTTCAAGGCTAGACTAGTGGCCAAGGGTTTTACCCAGAAAGATGGATTAACTATGATGAGACTTTCTCGCCAGTAGCTGCACTCTTATGTCCATTACCACATATTATGACTATGAGATTTGGATTGGATGTCAAGACTGTATTCTTGAATGGCAATCTTGATGAGTATATCTATATTGTACAACTAGAGGGGTTCATGCCCCAAAGTCAGGAGCAAAATGTTTATAAGCTATAAATGTCCATTTATAGACTCAAGCAAGCATCTAGATCTTGGAACATGAGATTTGATACCACGATCAAGTCTTATGATTTGGAGCAGAATGTTAATGTGTCTTGTGTATATAAATATGTCATTAACGAAAATGTGGTTTTTCTCGTGTTGTATGCCAATGATATTTTACTCATTGGGGAATGAGGTAAAAATATCATTGGACGTGAAAACCTGGCTAGCTAACTAATTCCAAATAAAATATTTGAGAGAGACCAATTATGTACTTGGGATCAAGATTCTTTAGGATCGCAAGAAAGACTGCTGTTAGCGAAGTCTCATGCATCTAATATTGATGAGATCCTTGTGCGATTTGGGATGCAGAATTCCAAGAAAGGTAATTTTCTTTATTGACATAGAATTCATTTGTCGAATGAATAGTCTCTTAAGGCACCTCAAAGGGTTGAGGAAATTAGATATATCACATATGCTTCAGAAGTTGGTTGTCTCATATATGCTATGTTATGCACGAGACCGGACATCTGCTTTGCAATAGAAGTAGTTAGTAGGTTTCAGTCTAACCCAGGATTAGATCATTGGGTGGTTGTGTTGGTTTCTATTATTAGTCCCAAGATCATAATGAACAAAGAAATGCGAATGAATAATGAAAAAGTGAGGCAGAAACACACTTACATTGAACTGATTTGGATGTGATGATGAACAAAATTTCCTTTCCTTTGAAGTTGTATTCGGCCAAGGGAAGAAGATCCAAGATCCAAGCTTTGTTTTGAGTTTCCAAGCTCTCAAGAAGGCTTCCCTAACACCTTATTTGATCCTTAGTTTGTTCTAGCAAAATGAAGAAAAATGAATCTTCCTTCACCTTTGAGAAGTCTCGGCCAAGCATTAGAGGGAGAGAGAAAATTTTTGTGTTTTCTTTTGTTTTCTAAAAACAAAGATAATGAAAAATCAATTACAAAATTTTGGTATATCCTTCCAAAGTCAAATCCAAAATTTTGGCTCCAAATTTTCATTAAATGCTCACAACCACCTCCATTATGAATAGTGACTGCATGTCACTCACCAAAAAGGTGACAAGATGTCTATCACTAAAGTGACAAGTGATGTGACTCGTGATGTGATTTATGGGCCCCACTCGATTCGAAATATGAGTGGGCCCGCAAACACTTCCGAGCTCGGTTTCGCTAATTCCGAATTAACGAATTTCCGTCGCGACGTAATTAAATAATTATGCCTAGCGAAATTACTATTCACATCGCTAACGAATTAATTCTAAATTAACTCATTGCCCGAATTAAAATCTGATTTTAATTCCGCGTCGAAATCCAATTTCGTTTAATATATCGAATATATTATTCTATCGATTAATTCCAAATTAATCTTTCTATCTCTTCAAATAGTACTTTGTCCAAGATAAAGTTTCTCCGTAATTAATTCCAGATTAATAAATTTTGAATCAAACGTCATCAGTGAATCTTTGGGAAGCGACCCAAGAGATCTCCGGATATATTGGTAGTAAATACGGTCGTCGGACTATCCGAACACGTACGTACCTCGTACTACCTTTTTATCGATTTACGAGACAGTGTTGGCTTCTAGCAAAGCACAATGCCTACCAATTCTCCAGAAATATTCTTACTGGAATATATGATTTTTATCAGGCGTAGTATACCGTAGTAATTCGTATTGTGATCCAGTATCGGATGTCACGTGCAAGGCATGGGGCTGGAATAGTGTCTGTCCCGTACGAAGCACATATCGGATATCTAGTAACTAGTCTCTTTGAATCAGATAATCATGATCTTGTCATATTATCCCGATGGTTGCAACACAATGGAGAACTAGTTCTGAATCCCTGCGTGATCATCATCTCCATATGTCTGAAGTGATACTTCTGTCTTGACATCACATCCAATACACTAAGATTCCCAATAAACCCAGCAGAGGCGTACACAGAACTTTGTTTCCTCGTCAAATACTTTTATGTGCTATGTCTCGTCACTGGCAGAATATAGTGTGGGCTATACTCACAAATTAATCTCTAAACTCTTTAGAGATTAAACATTTGTCACACAAGATTTGGCTTTGGTTTTTCTTATTCTTGTTTTTCTTTCTTCAACACTTGAGAGAATTCTTAGAACAAGAAATAGTGGATAAGGTTGGAATGAGATATGTTTTTGACAAATAAAATCTTATTTTCTTTATATACCTAGGGTTTTTTATTTCCAAAATAAAATAAAAACTTTTCCCCTCATTATAGCAAGAATCGGCCAACCATAATATATTGTCAAAATTTTATAACATCAAATTTAATTTCTTTAATAAAAAAGATGTTACAAAAATAAATATGCTATCACCTTTTAAAAGGTGTATAATATATTAAAATTAATGTATAGCTTCAAGTGTGACAAAATTTAATATTAATCAAAATAATATATGTGTGTGTGTGTAATTGGACTATCCAATCATATTTAATCTGTTACAGTATATTGAGCTAACATATGGACCAAATAGACCTAGGTTTCGAGCTCCAATAATCCCAGAATATTATTAATTAATTATTCCAAATTATTAACTTCACATTATTCCACTATACACCTAAAGCCGCACTCTCGTTACCGTAGATAAATAATATAACCCAAACTATGTCAGTGTTCATCGATTTAGTCATTACATACAGATATATTTTGACGAGTATCTCATAATTAGAGCAAGGTTATAATATCTGGTATACCCTTCTAATCATCTTTACCTTAAGTACCATTAATTATCCAATGAATGATTTATACATAACCATTATGAATGTTAATCTTTATATTCACAATAGAAAGACTTGAGCGCTTTAACCGTTCAAGTACCGAATCAACCCATAAAGAAGATACTCATATACTTCTTACAAGAAGGAATGAACTCCTTATCTATGTAAAACGCCCACAACTACATACCAAACCATGTCCACAAAGTACATAGCCATTGGTAAAAATTGCTACACCATCATAACCTTTGTAAATCGAATGATATAGCCTGTCATGCAGGAGTTCGTAGTACACTCAGGATTCAGATAAATCCATATATGTGCATCTACTAGATTGAAATGAATTTCTTCATTTAATGGATATTATAAGAAAAAAATATCTATCTAGGTCCAGTCCTATATGATCACATTATATAAGGTTCTTCCATTTTCATGTCACCACATGAACGATCCCAAATCAAGGTCACCATATAATTATAGAATGGACCGCAGCTATAGATAAATCGAAAATAAAGTTTACTCCATATGTACTGTTATAGATTACTAACTTCAGACTTAAATCCTCTTATTTATGACACTTATACAATAAGTTTGAAGGCATGTGAGTAATAAAGGGTAAACAAGATAATTTACAATATGCGATATTAAAAAAATACTTTTATAAATGAATAATGCATCTTTTTATTTCATAGAATATATAATTATATTTTCATTACATAAAGATCTAGGGCATATATCCCAACAATATCCTACTTGCATTCGAGAAAATGGGATGTGTCACGTAATTATAGACCATCTAGGTGACCTTCAAACACTTTAGCTGATAAGGGTTTTGTAAATAAGATAATTTACAATATGCGATATTAAACAAGCACTTTGATAAATGAATAATGCATCTTTTTATTTCATAAAATATAATTTTATTTACATTACATGAAGTTCTATGGTACTAGAGTAATGGGACATGTCACGTAATCCTAGACCATCTAGGTGACCTTCAACACTTTAGCCAATAAGGTATTTGTAAACGGATTAGCCAGGTTCTCTACGGATGCAATATTCATGACAGAAACGTCTCATATCTGTATTATCTCCCTGGTTACATGATATTTTCTCTCTCTATGATTTCCCCTCTTGTGGCTTCTTAGTTCTTTGGAATTCGCTAATGCACCATTATTATCGAAATAAAGTGTGAATGGTTAATCATATCTGGAACAACCTCCAGATCTCTCAAGAACTTTCAAAGCCGCACTGCTTCTTTAGCTACTTCAAAAAGCTACTACATACTCATCCTCTATGGTGGAGTTATCAATACAAGATTATTTTATGCTCCTCCACATAATGGCCCCACCATCGAGAGTAAACACTGATCCTAATGTTGATTTCCTATAATCGACATTTGTATGAAAATCATAGTCTGTATATCTCATGAGGATCATATCCTTACCAGAATATACAAGCATATAATTTCCCATTCTCTTAAGATACTTGAGAATATGTTTCACAACCTGTTGGACAGTATAGCGTCACTGTTTGTAAAAGACATTGTGTTTTTGTACAAAATTAACTATGTAGTAATGAAATTGCCTTTTACCGTTTTTTAATTTATTTACTTTGATATATAAATGGTAAAAGTCCATATGATTAGTTCCGGATTGAGATGATATGAGACAGTATCAATCCATAAAGGTTTAATCATTAAATATCTCTAGTCGTAGTATTATCGAGATTGGACATCGATAATGCGGAATAGACTAGTATTGTACTTGTGCGCGTTGTGATGGCATAACGACATAGTTCTCATATGTTTAAGTATATGATACTTATGCAAGTGCGATAGGATATTGTGTTTTATCGATGGTACGAAAAATAGCTTCGCTCTGGATAGACCCCGCGGAATCCCATTGGTAGTATGTATATGTGTCTATGGGAGTCCTCTTCAGGGTAGGTGTATTTGGTCTTAACCTGAGACTTGCATCGCTAGAACTTGCGACAGTCTGTAAACTTTGGTTTTATGTATTTTTGAAAATTCTTCTGAAAATTTTCACAAACGCTATAGTAGAGTCCTGACTTCGAACCTACCCGGATTTATCTAAACATTATCGTATCATCATATATATCTCAAATTTTTTATTACAATCAAAAATACATCAATACACGTAAAATCTACTTTTATCGAAAACTTACAAAACCTATCGGATCGATCCAATTCATTTTATTTTCACTCGGATTCTACCATATACACATATTCAATGTACTCATGCTCAAAAAAATTAAATTGATAGCACTACACTACTCTACGAAGCTACTGGAAACATACGAACATATAACAAAAAACTTGAAATTATCGAATTTTTACTGGGAGGTCTTACCGAGATTTCGAGGGCATATACGGTCTCCCAACGATCCCACAAATGCGCTAGAATTGATGAAATTTTGATCGAGGCTACTGTTCATTCAGATATTACTATTTACCACTACTTTCTTCCTCGATTTACGTGCAATCGTGCATGGAACAAAAAAGTCATCACCGCCAACTTGTAGTACTCTTTAAGAGCTTCGACATGGCAGATGGCTCGAGCCGTGAAGCGAAGTGATGTACCGGGATCGAAAAATCCATGCTCAAGCATGTTTCTCTCTCTTTCTTGTTGTTGTCGATGTTCTGGAGCTGTCGTCGACCACCATAAGAGGAAGGAGTGGCCGACGCACCCCTCTGGGTTGTTACGCCGGCTCGCGATGGCCTTCTTGCCGTCGAAGCTAATAGGTCTCTTCAAAATCAGTCTTTCCAATTACCAGAAACTCAAAGATATTTATAGAAAAGATTTTGAAAATTATGTTTTCATCCCCCCGAAATTGCTGCTAGGTCCTACCATAAGGCTTTCTTGGAAATTTACATTTTAAAAGCCCTTCTGATATAAATTACGAAAAGTGATCAACATGAAAGATATTCTTCTTGGAAAAATGAGACCAATGGTTCAAGAATCAAATTAATCAGAGTTCTTTTTCTATTTTTTTAGTCGAAACAATAAACTTTCTGCGTATAATGATATGAATAAGAATCGCATAACCAGTTCTCCAAACCACGCGTTTTCCAATGCGATGAAACTTCACTTAAAAATATTCCAAACTATTTTCCAACACATAAACTCTTATTTTTGAATATTATCTCACTCCAAAACTAACTTTAATTCGGAAATCTTTCAGAACTATTCCGGAAAAAATTCGAAATATATATTCTCTCTTATAAAAATTTCATCCTCGAAATTTCTCCGTCTTTATGTCCAATCATTCGAAACCGAATGATATAACTTTAAATATTATCTATATTCGAATTTTATCTCATTTGAATATTATCAAAAGTTATGTATTTCATAATCAATACAAACCATGCTATTTCAAAGAAAATTAGATCGAATTAAACATTTCATACTAGAATCACATCAAACTTGTCTTTTCAATTCACATTCATTCATAGAGACTTGCTGAAATCATTTCAAATTCATCCATCAATAGAAACAGAAAGCCGAACACGAATTCTAAATATTTAATCACATCCATCATAAAAAACGAGGAACGTAATACATATTCTTTATAGACAGTCAGACACAATATCAAAAATGGAAAACATAATATGAATTTCATACTATTTCTTTCGTCTACAATCTGAAACATAACTCATTCATTTCACATCAAGCAATTTTCATATCATATCAGTAAAGACTATCAACATCAAAGTTTACATAAGCGCATGTCTATCACACATATAACTTTGTATGGATGACAACAAAATGTATATATATATAACCATCACAATACTCAAAAGATCCATGATTAACTATGTACTTACATATGTGCTCCTATAATGAACGTAAACTTTGATACAAACAAATACATCCATCATCAAAGCCAAAAGTGACATATAATGATATGCTCTTATGATATTGATAGTCTGAAATCTGCTAATTTTGGACATCATCAAAATGGAAAACGTAAAACAATCTATTTTAAAAACATCTCGAAAACACATTTGAAATTTTTTTTTTTACTGTAAACAAAATCAATTTCGAAATTCTTCATCATCGTAAATCTATATCAAACGTCCAATATACACTCAACTAAACGAAACATAACAGGCACCCAGTGTCCAAATCGCGCGTAAAGATCGAACAATAAATGAAACAAGCTCATGTCGAAAGAGGGTAGCGTATCGATCCACTATAGTTAGACATTGCCCTATACAAGCCTCACGGCAGAATGAAAATTATAAAACCATAAAAACCATATACAAACGTCTTGATGAAAACATATCATATCATATAATATTCTAAGCGATATCGAAATGTATCATAATCAAAACATAATTCTTTTGAAATCATGTTTTCCCCAAAACTCAAATATGTTTAAATAAAAAATAAATCATTGAAAACTTAATGAAATATCAAATATATATCCTTTAAAATCATTGTCTTATATACAAACTTTTCAAAATACATATCAAGCGTCCACAGTCGATAGAGTATCGAGCCAACCAATTCTCAATGGTCAATACCTCATAACAAGTGCCCCGGCTGAGTCGGAACAAAACATATACAAGCGTCACAGAGGGTCAAAAACATAAAACTATCAAGCACCCTGACGAAAATAGTTTTCAAGCGTCTCGTCGGAAATAAAGGTTTACAGTTTGAAAATATCAAAATCATTTTCGAAAACGTTAATCAAACGTCAAGGCGAAAATATATTCTTCATTCTTTATAGTCAAAACCAAAATATTTGAAATCTTTCTTTCTTTCTTTCTTTTTTTCTTTCATTTTTCTTTTCAAAATACTTTTATGCCACGAATCAAATACCAAGTTCTCAAGACTTAAATCAAAATATCGAAGCACAAAAAACAAAGATATTGTGTCACAATTCAGACTATCAACATTATAACATATAAACATGTACCAATAATCTGAACCACCCATATCAAATCAAAACCATTGTATATCATACTATATACTAGAGGTCAGATCAAATTGCAAACATGAGACCTATATGGTTTATACACAACAGAAAACTTACTTAGATGATTGGATACCCTATAGCTGCAGTCACCGATATCTAAACCTTTACTCTGATATCGCAACTGTAACACCCCGTGTGAGGCAAAGCCTCCAAATTTACAGAAAAACGGACATGTTGTGTCCTAAAACTGGACAAATTAGAACACAGTCCAGCATCAAAATGAAACCTATGACAGGTATCTAATATACAAAAGGGACCTCAGGTCCACACATAACACATCAAGCTCATGCTCAACACTTAAGGGCTCTGTACCCACCACATCAAATGAAATCAAAACTTTTACTTAATAAATACAAAATAGCATGCTCATGACGACGAATAACAATAATAACTATAGATCCTAAACCTCTAAGATATTTCCCATGACACTTGTGAGGGTGACTGCGACTTGGGTGATCCGGCGTCCTGAGTATGACTTTCAAATCTGAAGTGGTTAACCAGTCTGGAAGCCAACCTACAAAACTAGCAAACTGGTTTGGTGTGAGTTATCAAACTCAGTAGGTAACCACACTCGTACTACAAAAAAAAAACATACTAGTCAAGTATATCAGAAGCTGTTTAGAATTATCAAGTTGTAACGAGTTCAGATTTATCAACTTCGAATTATCCTTTATTCTTTACATATTTCAAATTCTTATATTCACATGTTTATAAATGTGCCAATCTAATAACCAAACATCCAAAGCACATAAGGCAGAGATTCAAATATCATAGAGTACATTATTTAACATCGAATCCAATTCAATCACATGAAACATAAAGTCACATATCTACATTTTATCATGAATAAACATCTTTGAAATATCATCAAATCGGTAAGTCAAACAAGCTTTCTTCAATTCGAAACAAAACTTTCTACAATTCTGATAGCCTTACTACAATTTAACATTCATGACTTATACATTTTCACATATATCATTTCATAAATCATAGCTTACTTCTCTTATATTCGTACAAATCCAATTTCAGAAGTTTTAGTTAGAGACATGTACTAGTACTAGAAACTTACAAATACATTCAGCCTCTTTCACAATCTATGTACGTATGATAACAAAGTTAGAAAAAACATTTTATAGCATTGTATGCTCACAACGATTTTTAGGTAATTTTTTCATTCTTCGAAAGCATACACAGTTCGTACATATCACGGGTTCTATCATACACGCAGATACACTCATACATATATATAGTCATCATTCAACCAATAACGAATCATACATAACAGTCAATACATCAAAGAACACATAACCCAAACATCCCATACATCTGTGTTGGCTTACACAAGCAGTGCTCGTACGGGACTCATTACCTATTTTAGAATAGGTATGAGATGAATGCCATCCAAACAGATTACTAACCAACTCAGCTATAACACACTAAATTATCAACCAATTTAGACATACAGACATGCACACATATCACGTAACACAAACTCATCGAACGATTTCTCATATACAGGCACATATATGAAAAACACTACTTTATCATTAGAATAGTCATACACATACGTATATACATCAAACATATGAATATACATATTACTTCGAATTCAGATACCATACACTTTAACAGTCCTTATATATTTTACTTATCAATCAAATATAATCCGTTTCAGAATTCTTATCTGAAAATATTTGATACAGTATCTTACCAAATAAAAATATTCATTCATATACGCATCTTATCAATCACGTACCTTTATCACTCAGGAAGGGATTAGCTTATACCAACTCAACCTCTATGTAGTTAAATCACGTGCACCAGTCAATAATAAAAAATTAAATCACTTTACATAGGTGCCACACACATAAAGTGGTTCTTTATTCTCAGTTATAAGAGTGTCGAAATAATAAAAAAAAACTGATAAATCAAGGGTCGATCCATATGGAATAGATTTATTAAAATAAAATAATAATTCAAGTGACAAAAAAATAAAACGACTGAATTATTTGAAGTGATGGATAATTTTAAATTGGATTACAATAATTAAAAAAAAAATATTGGGCTTAAGGGATTCACTCTTAATATTTCAAATTTAGAGAATCCTTTTTTTTATAATATATAAATTATCATTATTACCCACTTATTTAACTTCGAGGATTAATTATGCAAAAACATATAAAACTATTCATAAAGACAGTGATAACATTTGTATATAAGAAGTCTAGTTAGGTACTCAATTATGCCAAATATATAAAACCAGCCATATAGGCGGTAACAAAATTTACCAACAATTAGTCCATATTTAAATTAAATATTAGTCTTTATATTACAATTCATATATTATATATAAGTAAGATTAAGATTAATATATATTCTTCTATTAAGAGTTTCACCATTTATCTCAATATGATGGAATTAGCTACTTATGATTTGAATAAAAACACACATAATTTTATTACTGAAAGAAAAAGAAATTACAACAAAGGTTAAAAATTAAAATACATAAGATACTTCATCCAAATTCTTCAAGAGAGAAAATGAAAGAAACATTAAGAAAATGAGAGGTAAATACTTCTATTGATAATAGAAGTGTTCATCCATCAATTACTATAACATTTCAAATCAAATACAAACAATAAACGTTTACTAATTTATTTTTTCCTTTTTTTCCTTTTTTTTTTTTATTTTTGTTGATCATTTTTCAAATATTTGTCACAATCCATGATGTTATTAATTATTGATTCTATTTATTTACAGGTATTTAATTGGGGTGAGAAGGGAATGATCGCTGATTGGTTTGTTAAATGTGGATTTGCTAAATAAATAAATAAAATACAAAGAAAATACTAAAGAGAATAACAAAAGAAAAGACAAAACACTTAGGGTTGTGACTCCATACAATATTATTCTAATGATGAATTGATTCTCTTATATATGTATAATATACTAGTTTGTTAACGTGGAACACGAAGATATAAGCCTCTGTCGATGGTCGAATGCAAACATCCAAAGTAACCCAATTAACTATATATCTATGTTAACCAAGAAATTCTGAATTCATTAGATTAAGTTCCAATTATGGCTACCCACACCCGACAGGTATATGTCTATCTTGTAAGGAAATCCCCCCTAAAGTCAGATCGTTTGCTATTGAATCTAAGGCTGAAATATAGAATCCCTTCGTCAAGTTCATTATATATTTACCACATCAATCTTATTAGTGATCAGACAACAAGAAGCATTAAGGTTAAGATTCAATAAATAAGCCTAATATAATACCCATTATAATAGAAAATAAATTATTAAACTCGTAAATATTATGCTTCATCATTTCCCTAGATAAAAAGAAAGTGTTGGGGTTAAGGGATCCACATTTAATATTTCAAACCTATGAATCTCACTTTATTACAATATAGAAATTGTCAGTGTTAACCAATTAAGTTAAACTAGCCATAAAGGCGATGTTATTATTTGTCCATAAACCATCCACATAGGCAGTAATCATCTATCACTTAAAGGCCGACCATCTAGGCGGTGTCACATTATGTCAACTAAATAAAATCAGCCATTAAGGCGGTATCAACATTAATCCATATTATTAGATTATAATTTCTATATTATAAAATAAGTGAGATTAACTTCGATTATCACATTAAAAGTTTTACCCTTCCCCCAGCGGAAATTAATTACTAAACATAAAAGAAAGTAAAAACACACAAACTATTTGAAAATTCAATTTTATCCTAGGTTCTGATGCGGAATTACAAGCAATAAACAGGACAAGTCATAATTACTGCTACTATGGAATTGAGACAAGCAATTATCAAATCAACCAACAACAATAAAATCCACAATATTAATCAATAATAGAAATTACGGAAAAGTAAATCAATCACACAAAATTCAACACAATAATTTTGGAGACGAAGTGGAAAACTCTTGCGAGTAAAAAACCACTCCGGGTATAGGCTACCACCCGAATCCACAAATAGAGAATAACTTACAGCGATGGTCAAGACCTATGGTGGCAACTCCACCGACTCAAGTACCTCAATACTGCAAGAACTCAAGGCAACTCATCAAGCTCGCGACCCACGATTTTCTTCAGAACCTCTGAAGTCAATGAGTAGATTATATCACCAATAACGCCAGAACTCCGACTACTAAAACTCCTCCTAAATAACTCTAAAGGATTAGAGATTTTGGGTTAAGTTGTGTTGAAGGTTTAACAAAGAAACATTCACACCATTAAGGAAGAAGACAAGGAGATAAGAAGTCTTCAATGGTGGAATCAAAGAGAGTTGAAAGCTTTTTAGTGTTTTGGCTCAAAGGATTTGTGTTTCAACTATTGGGAAAGGTGGCTCAATGTTTGTTTATATAGGTAAGGCAAAAGAAAAAGGTTTCCTAGTGTTGTTTTGGCTTTAAAACTTGTGTAAGAAAACATACTTACGCAGGTACATTCGAACGTATTTCAAACGTAACTTAAATGCAAAGTTTCTGCCTCGAAAACGTTCGAACAAATTTACGAACGCAACACGCGGTCTGGTTTTGAAGGGCAACTTAAAATGCTTGTAACTTTCTCGTCTCTTATCCAAATCATGAGTTCTTTATATGTACGCTATCCTCTTCGAGTCTACTTTCCAATGCAACTAATATAATGTCAATTGGAGCTCTAAATCTTCTGAAATATACAAAAGAGTAAATATCATTCGGAAATCTCTATCTCATGTTGCCAAATACTTGTCCAATTGCTCCGAGATCTTCAAGACTCATTACAACTCCATTGAACTTGTTTTGTTACGGACATTGCCAATAAAAATGGAACTAATACTATTATTACAAAAAATAAAAATACATAATTAAAATACTAAAAATAAATACAAACAAGATACAAATCTTAGATCCTTATTTAGAACCTTCAGGAAAGTATGATTTTGCAAATGAAATCGGCTGGAATTTAATGGTAAAAAATTCATCTGGGCATCGCGACGCGCAAAGGTCTCTGCATCGTGACGCATGAGCTGGAGTTGACGTGGCACGCTGCTTCAATGGGATTTCGACACGTCGCACACGATAGATGCGATCCACTGAGATGACGATAAGTGGCGATGATGTGGCAGCGCGACGTGACGTGGAAGGAGATGTGAGCCGCACTGCGTGACATGGCTTGACATGTGACACTAACATGGCGACACTTGTCGTTGATGTGGCAACACGTAGAACGTGGATTATGCGGTCCGTTAGGATGAAGGCACATGGCATGCGCCTTAAGCGGCTTGTTGTGATGACGACATGTGTTCGGCATATGTTAGCAGGCTTCTAGTGATATTGACACATGGTAGGCGCATGTTAGCAAGTGTGTATGATAGCGATCTATCTCTGATGTTGACATGTTCCCGGTGCATGTTAGCAGGTGCATCACGACGCTGAAGGAGTTGCGCGTCGCGACGCAAGCAAGAAAATTATAATTTTACCTTTTTGTCCGTTTTCGTCGTTTTAGCCTCGAATTGATTGCATTGAGTCCCAATATTATTTTTATCTGCAAAACACACAAAAAATAAAACATTCATCAAAATCGAGAAACTATACAAAATATTAGGTCAAAGAAGCGGTAAATAGTGATATATCTTCCGTTCATCATATAACATTTCAACTTTTTTATTTTCTATTATTTATCTATTGTTTAGTTTTCTAATAATTAAAATTACATGCAACACATATTGACTTCTTCACCAATTTCGACCTTGATAACTTTAAAACTATAAAATCTAGAGCAAAGTTATAGATATTTGAGTCTTCTTTCATCTGGAACTAGAATCGCTTCAATCTGATATCGGAGTAAAAGGTTGTAGCTGATCGGGTGAAATCACACACGTAACACAAGCGCGCATATATCACTCAAGTAGTATAAAAATATCGATCCCACGAGAACTTAATTTCTATAGCTATTATTAATTATTGATGCTAAATATTTATAGGCATCTAATTGAGATAAGAAGGGAATGGTTGTTGTTGGTTGAAGATGGTTTAACTAAATAAATAAAAATACAAACAAAGGAAATTAATAATAAATAAGACAAAACATCTAGAGTTATGAATCCACCCAATATTACTCTAATGATAAATTGATTTTCCTATACATGTGTAATAAATCAGTTGTTAACCTGGAACATGAAAATATGCAAAAGCCTCTTCCGATGGTCAAATGCAAACACCCAAAGTAACCCAATTAACTATATTCATATGTTAATTAAGAAACTCCGAATTCATTAAGTTCAAGTTCCAATTGTGGCTACCCACACCCGAAAGGTATATTCCTATCCTGAAAGGAAATCTATAATGTGAGATCGTGAGCTATTGAATCCAAGGCTAAAATCTAAAATCCTTTTTCCAAGTTCATTTTAAGTTTACCACATCAATCTTATTGGTGATCAGGCAATAAAGCACTAAGCTTAAGATTAAATAAACAAGCCAAAGCATCACACATATATAAAGAAAATCAATTATTAAACTTTTTAATATTGTGCTTCATCACTTCCCTAAATTAAAAATAAAATACTGGGGTTAGGGGATCCACCTTAAATATTTCAAATCTAGAAATCTCTCTTATTATAATTTATAAATTTGCATAAATTACCAACCGACCATATATGCGGTATCCAATTAAGTCAAATTTAAAAAAGTCCAACCGATAATATATGCGGTATTCAATTAAGTAAGAATTAAGAATAATTTAATTAAGTCCAACCGACCATAAAGGTGGTATCCGATTAAGTTAGGATTTAAGATAATTTATATATTATAAAATAAGGGAGATTAATCTAAATTATCATAATAAAAGTTTCGCCCTTCCCCCAACGGAAATTAACTACAAAACATAAAAGAAAGATAAAACAAAAAACTATTATTACTACTAAAAATAAAAATACATTATTATAAATATATACAACAAGATACAATCATCGGCTCCTTATTAAGAAAGCTAAGGAAAGTATGAAATTTACAAATGAAATCAAGCTTTATTTATAGGTAAAATTTTACCTCCACCAAACACTCCACCAAATCCTCCATCAAACATGCAAGCATGGTTTGGTGGAAGTTTGACAATTGTAAATTTTCATTTTCCATTTCTTTATTTTATTTTTGATAATAACTTTAATAATTATGCATAATGCACTTTGGATTTTTCATCAATTTCGGTCTTGAAAATATCATAATTCGAAATTCTTATGAACATTAAAGTTGTAGATCTTTGAGTCTTTTTTCATCTGGTACTTCAATCACTTCAATTTGATATCAGAGTAAAATGTTATGGCCAAAATATGAAAATTACGTAAAGTTGAAATTTCCGAAATTGTACTTCGTTAGACGTCATTTTAAGTTTCCAACCTCCAAAATCCAAATGTCAATTTCAGATTTTGCCCTTATTTGTTCCATATTTCGTCTGATTGATTTCATTGAGCCCCAATTTTATTTTATCTTTAAAATAAACTAAAACACATCGAAACGTTCATAAAATTCGAGAAACCATACAAATTATTAAGTAAAATGGGTGGTAAATATTGATATATTTTCCACTCATCAGTAGCCAAAATACGAAAATTACGGAAAGATGGAATTTCCAAAATTGTATATTGTCAAAACGTCCTTTTAAGTTTCTGGCCTCCAAAATTCAAATGTCATGTCCATTTTTCTATTTATGCATACAAATTATTATTTCACATACTTAAGAAATAAAAATCACGATAAAAATATATAAAATAAAAATTTAATTATTATTTCACAAATGAACTAAATTAATGGGATTAATGAGACTACAAGTATAAAATGATTAATTTTTCTTTTAATAAACATACACATTTTAGTATTCATCAGTAAGTACTGTTTGATACAGAGTATTGATTGAGATTATAAACTAACTTATAAGTATTACAGCGAGAATATAAGTTATTTTATATGCTCATCAAACTCAATATCAAACATTAAAATTATGTTTGAAACATTTTTTCCGAAAGCAAAATAGAGAAAGCATATAAAACTAGCATGTGCAGGAGTTTGTGGTGAAGAAGAAGATTTTTTTTGCCTTTCTAGTTTTTCTTTTTAAAAAAAAAAAAGTGAGAATGTCACTTCGGTTCCTAATATTTTACATATTTATCAATTAAAATATTTATTAATCCTTGCCGTTATAATTTTGATGTTTGAATGTTAATGTTGAAAGACAAATGTGACTTTTTAACATTATAAAGTCTTCAGAACTTTTCACAAACACAGTGAAATTATATTAGTTAGTGAAAAAAAAAAAAAAAAAAGAACAGACACAAAAATTGTATTTTTGTTTACGGCCTAAGGGACCTAAGTGTCATTCTCCCTTGAAATGTATAAAATGTTGTTGGGTTTTTTTATTTTTCCAATTAGTTTTTGAAAAAGGAATTTTATCTTCTCAAATTAACTACAAGCAAAACTCATCCTCTTTATGTTTCTCCCTATTTTTGCTTGTATGTAGATTCTTCCTTACTCCTTAGAATTTGGGCTAATTTTCCGATTAATTTTCTATTTTAAAAATTTATTCAAAATCTCTATGTCGTTTAGGGTTGCCCTTGTGATAGGATGGGATGGAATTTTTCAATTCCAATCCCGTCATGTTTATACAACATGGATAAAAAATGATTTTGGTCTCGTCCCGTTAGTTTTTTCGAGACAAAAAAAGTCTTATATATATATATATATAGTGCTTGGATGGGATGAAAATTTTCAATTATGATCCTATCACGTTTATACAACAGGGACAAAAAATGGTCTTGCCCCGTTCTGTTAGTTTTTCGAGATAAAAAAAAAGTCATATATATCCTGCAAAATATCGTCATATTCCATTAATTCTGATATCATTCTACTAAAATCTCATACCGGTAAAAATTTTAGGATATTTTTTGTCTCGTCGCATCTCTTTTTAAATTGGAACAAGAAAATATATCACAAATCTCATCCCGAACAAAATGTGATCCCATTAGGAGGGGACGGGGAAAACTTCCATTCCTACCCTACCCTTTGCTTTCAATTTGTCATGTCACTCTAGCTTCTTTTGCTCAAGGCATTGTTTGGACTTACTGAATGGGTGCTCCGTGATGATCCCAAACCTTGCAAAAGTGATGGGTATGTGTTGTTTTGTTTCTTTCGCACTCTCTTTCTTTGTCATGCCAACCTTTAAAAAAATGGTGATAAGGTTTAAGCTTGACTGGAAAAGAAACAATTGGCACTGCCCCCCTCACACTTAAAGATAGGGAACCTATGTAGCAGTTGGATTTAATTTTTCAAAGGTAAAAATGTAATATATAACTTAAATTTTAATACATTAGACATATAGTAATTCAAAAGTAGAAAATAATAAGATAGATTTTAACATATTTAAATATACAATAGAAACATTTTAAGCAAATTCAAAAAAATATAAGCACTGACCTATACTATAGAGATAATTGGTAATAATCCCTTATTATATTAAATTTCAGTTTTCCCTTTATAATATCTTGAACAATTAATTTGGCTGGGGAAGTAGATGATAATGTTATCAATCATCAACTTTATAGTTGATACTTACATATTATATGTGTCTTGCGTGTTAGACGGTTGTTTTTCGTTCGAATCACAATATGGGAAATTAACCCTAAATCTCCATCAGCAGTGAATTTGTTTGGTAAGTAAGGAACCAAATGCAAACTCAGCAAGTAGACAGATAAATCACAAAGGCAAAAATTTACGTGGTTCGACAAAGCGTGACTCCAACCTACGTCCACGAGAGAAAGGGGGTGTGTTTTATTACTGGTTGGAGTCAAGACCGACCCGAACTACAAGTGAGGTAATGAACTTACAAAGAGTTTACAATACCTCAAATCTTACACTAGTCCATTAAAATTCTCTCAATGGTCAAACAACCGACCAGCTTTCTCTCTCTATCACTAGATTTTTGGCTCTTGATTTCTCTCTAAGTGTTGAGATGTAAATTTTTCTCGCCCTTGAATCTGAGACTTCACACCTTTATAGGCTTCCAAGTCCATTATTCCACCACCCATGACGTCAGCTCGTGTAACTTTGTCATAATTATAGTAACAACTCTCCTCAAATACCCACAATTCGGCTATTCAAATTAACCTTTTTCCCTGTCACCACGCCGACGTATGGAAGCCTATGACGGTTATGCTCCTCCACTTCCCGGCCGCTGCAACACCTTATGGTAGGCGCTACTTTCATGGTGAACCACTGCTTTACCATAGCCATCATTAGCCTTATAGAAATATATCTTCTCACTTTAAGGCATATTATGAGTAATGTCGACCTCGGGCAATTTGGCGAAAAAAAAAACTACTCGAATAAAGGGTAGAATTAAGACATATATACATTAAACTAAATAAATTAAGCATAACAAATGTTAATACATATTTTCTTTACAAATTCTCACATAGTTTCAGAGCTTAAGTTCTTTCCAGATGTTGAAGAACGCATCAAACGAAGCTCAGACTGGAAATTTCGAGTTTCGGAAAAGTTATCAAAAATAAACTTTGAGCATACCATCAGTTGTTAACGTCGAGACGAGCACAACTGTATTTTTCTGGTGATCAAACGAAGGTCCAAGAAGATGGACGCGCCAACTAGTGAGCTGTTCACGCGCCACCACACGTATAAGCGCTGCAGGCACGTCTGAAGGTTGAAGACAGCGCCACGTCATCGCCCAATAAGCACCCAGTAAGAGCCACGTCTTCACACAGTCAGTGACACATTAGCGTACAGTCATCTAACAAGTCAGCGACACGTGTCTGCCACGTCAGCAAAATTCTGGTAAATTTCATAAAGACCCATATACTTTCTGAAAATTATATTTTATCCCTTAATTTTTTCAGAAATTATAATTTGACCCTTACTTTTGGAAATTATATTTTAGCCCATGTAACCTCTGAAATTCTATATTTGGGTCCCTATATCGGATTTTGACTAATGAAGTGTCATTTCGACCATTTTTTATCATTCCAGACACATCGATAACCTCAGAATCGTCAAAATCAATCCCAATCTTACACTATTTGACAAATGAAAAAGTCAGATGTTATGCAACCCATTTCTACCATTCTCATAGGTTTAAACTACCGTCTTTGAGTTCAGGGAATGCGTTGTTTTCTTAAGGGTCAAAAACTATGGTGCTATGTTACTGGAGATGTCAAGTCCCCTGCTTAGCTCACTGATGAAACTGATGGGCAGCTCGCTGACCATCTCGAGGATTGAGACAGTAAGAATCACCAAATTCTGGCATGGTTCCAGATTACTTTGATTCCAGCCATTCGTCATTAATTTGGCCGCTATGAAACTGCCAATGAAGTTTGGGATCTGCTTGCATTAAGGTACACCTCTTTTGATCTCTCTAGTCAGTATCAACTGTGAGAAGAGTTGTATATTTTGACATAAGAAAAAGATCAGTCTTTTACTAATTTTCTTGCTCAAATAGAGAATATTCGAGACCAACTTGCTCTGTCAGAACCATCTATGAGTTGCACTGTTGTTGCAATTAATTATACGGCACACCGTGACCGCATGCGGCTAATTCAATTCCTTATGGCCCTTACTGATGACTTTGAATCTTGTCGAGCATCCTTGTTACATCAATCTCCCATGCCTACATTAGAAGTTGTTGTCTCTCTTTTATTGAAACTCGACTAAGCTTACTTAAGCCTCCTCGAGATGATGTCGTGCTTGCATTATAAGTAATAATTCCAGCAAAAGAGGAAAAAAAATTTATACCCGTAACAAGGCCGGTCACACCCTGTCTGAATGTGGTTTTACTGAATGTCACAAATATAAGAAAAATTGACATATAGCTTCTAATTGTCCTTTTAAGGAAGAATGTTGTTACTGCAAGCTGTCTGGCCATTCCATTGAGCAGTGTCCCACTCGTCCACCAAGATCTATCAGAACCCAAGGTCTGCCAATTCCGCCATTGCTATTGTCAATACAGTCAATAACTTTCCTAACTCTAATGGTAACTTAGAAACACTCTTTAGACAGATGCTCTCAATTCCTTTCAATACTTCCAACGTCTTATCTGTCACATCAGGTAATTCTTCTTGGTATTTTGACTTTAGTTGTTGCAATCATATGACTTCTAAATCCCCATTATTTTCCTCCACATTCTCACCATAAGTATTTCTCCAATTTTCACTGTAGATGGTTACAAATGTTTGTTAGTTAGTCTGGCCACATATCAACATCTACACTTATATTACTAAATACATTTCTTATTCCAAAACTCACATTCAACCTTATTTCTGTTGGTCAATTATGTTAACTTGGATTAGAATTGATATTCTCTAATGATGGTTGTCGTGTTCAGGATCCACACACGGGACCGATTCTTGAGACAGGCCGTAGAATTGGACGTCTATTTGAACTCACATCTCTGCATATTTCTTCTAATCATTTTTCCCAGTTATGTGTCGTATATACTCCATCTTCTCTTCACTTGTGGCATATGCGCCTTGGTCATGCCTCATTAAATAAACTTCGGCCTTTAATTTCTAATGGTTCACTAGGTTCTGTTAAAGACCCGCCTTTCCATTGTGTCTCTTGTTAACTTGGAAAATAATCAGCTTTATCCTTTCAACATAATAAACATAATTCTGTTGCCCCCTTTGATTTGGTTCACTCTGATGTGTAAGAACCTTCACCTACAGCCATTATGGGAAGATCTAAATATTTTATCTTGTTTATTGATGACTATTCTCGATTTACTTGGATTTTTCTTATGAAAAATATTCTGAACTACCTCAAATTTATATTGACTTTACAAACATGATCAAAACACAGTTTTCCAAAACTATCAAAATATTGAGGACCGACAATGCCAATGAATATCTTGACTCTAAAATTCAACAATTTTTAAAAACACAATGGACCATTTCACACGATCTTGCCCATATACCTCTCAACAAAATGGATGAGCCGAACGAATACAATGTCATATTTTAGATTTCACTCGATCTATGCTCATTTCATCCTATTGTCCTGAACGTTTTTGGAGTGAAGCAGCCCTTACATCTGTTTATGTTATTAATCATGTTACTTCTTTAGTCACCAAATAACATATGTCTTCTTATGAGTGCCTCTATGGTGTTCCCCCTCCTTATAATCTTCTCAAGGTTTTTGGGAGTGTTTATTTTATTTTTCTTCCTTCGACAGAGCATTACAAGTTAGAACCCCGTGCCAGACTTTGTTGTTTCCTATGTTATGGTATTCAACACAAAGGGTATCGTAATTGGGATCCTGTGTCAAAGAAACTTCGCATCTCTCGTCATGTTATTTTATGGGAACACGTTATGTTCTCTTCTCTTTCTAAGTTCACATTGTCATCTTCAGATGTACTTCCACTTTTCACTAACTCATCTTAAACACACAACTACCATATTAAATACATAATTATCATATTAAATACATAACTACATAACTACCATATAAATTAATTATTTGGTCGAACATAATCTAACAATAATCACAATTATTTTTATGTAATTGTGAATATTTATTTAGTTTTTTTTTTATCTTGATATAATATTTATATAAAAACCTTTGCATGTTCTCTCAACGTATAATAATAATAATATTATTTTTAAAGGTATGAATAGGGATGCAAAACTAAACTCAACAAAAACAACTTTTTTTTTAAATCCTAATGTTCTTGTAGAGATTATTGAATGAACGGTACAAGTATATATTGATTTTTTTAATTCTTTTTGTAATATCTTGAAAAATTAATATCCTCGTACAAGTGGATGAATGATTCGACACAACCTTGTATGTTGATAATGTTGGTCCACTTGATAAGTAACTTATTATCTGCCTTGCAATAATTTTCTTCTTGTCATATCAAGTTGATATTGTCTCTTTGTTGCAACGAAAGTAACTAGCTTGGAATCTTTTCTATTGCTGCCAAAGATTTTAAATCACTGTACATAATATTAGAAACATTTTTGCCAAATACATAATATTAGCAACATTTTTTCGGAAAGCAAAATAGAGAAATCATATAAAAACTAGCATGTGAATGAATTTGTGCTGAAGAATAAGATATTTTTTTTTAATTTCTTTTTATTTTATCTTAAAAAAAGTGAAAATCTCACTTCTGTTCCTAATACTTTGCTTATTTATCAAATAAATATCTATTAATCTTTGTCATTATAATTTTGATGTTTGAACCTTTTTTTTTCATCGTTGGAAACCTCATCGCCAAGCCATCCATTCCACGCTTAAGCAGAATAGGTAAAATCTCCGACTGTCTAAGGTTTTTACAAGAAACGCATTCCCATGATTCGAACCCAAGACCTAAATGTGAGATCATAAGCCCTACAACACCAAGCCAGTCCTTGGGGGACTATTTGAACGTATATATTGAAAGATAAATGTGACTTTTTAACACTTCAAAAATTTTCACAAACTATTCACATTAGACTGACTGAAATTAGATTAGTAAAAAAAAAAACACAATTTTTTTGGGTTATAGTTTTAATTTTAGGGATGTAACGAGTAGTTTAGAACAAATTAGGAGCCTCAGTGATAATTAAAAAAAGAAATTTACTTACCCCCTCCTGCCAAACCCAAAATTACGAAACTGCCCACCCTTTTAATAAAAATTCCCTCAAATTCCCTCCGTTCAAATAATATATATATTAATATAAAAATAATATATATACTTATTTCATTTTATTAATTAAATATTTTTATTTCATAATTTTTTTTTATTTTTGCTAAATTTAATTTTTTTTTGGTTTTTATATATATAATATTTTTTATTTGTTAATAAATATTAAAAATTTTGTATTTATTCATTTAATTTTTTAATTATTTTTAATTAAATTAACACTACTTATGTAAAAAAAGATAATTTTTAAATAAAAATTAATTTATGAAATAAATGTTTTGATTGTCTATTTATTTAAAAATCTAATATATTTTTTATACATATTTTTTTATTTATTTTGAAAGTAGAGAAATTTATTTTATTAAAAATCGTGTTGATTCTGATTTTGATTTTATTTTTACTTTATTAAAAGTTGTTTGTCTTATTTACTTTCGTAAATCAGTAACCAAATCTATTTTTATTTTGTTAAAAGTATTGTTGATTCTGATTCTAATTTTATATTTTCTTTATAAAAGTTATTTATTTAATTTCGTAAATCAGTATCCATATCTACTTTTACTTTATTAATAGTTATTTGTTTTATTTGTGTTTACTTTTTATATAAAGAGGTAGTTTGCAAGTTTGAAGGTAAGATCATTTGAGTCTCCCTCATCTCATTTTTTCTTTGCCCTTCAACATTTCATTCTCTCTTCTTATAATAGAGTTATCATCTTGGTAAAACATTATGGATAACTATAACTTGGGCTCATTTTCAGATAGTTTGTCATGTGAGAATGATGTTTTAAGTGGGGAAATCATCTCCAACAATAGACGTGATTATACAACTGAATTTACTACAGACCAGGTTAGTTATTATCGTTATATTATGTATATTCGCTATTTAATTTTAAAGTAGAGCAATTATGCATATTTGTTATTTATACGTCTTCGTTATCTTTTTTTATATAGATCTTTGAAAATAGAGAAGATATAAATTGGGCGAAAAGAGTTGGTCATGAAATAATATTGTGATAGTGATTAAAATTCTGCTAATTTAAAAGGCGGCAAGCTGCCAAAGTGCCATCTTATGTGAGAAAGAGGAGGAAAGTACAAACCACCACGGTATCTTGTTGAAGGTCAATCCATAGTAAGGAATAATGAGACAAGAAAATGTGAATGGCATTTGAGCTGCGAGGTAAACCAATACCTCCAGACGGTGTTACGTGGGGATTAAAGGTTACATATAGTTTCCATAACCATGAAGTAGCAAAATATCTTGATGGTCATGAGTATCCGTCTAGGCTAAAATCATTAGAGAAATAATTTATGCTCGACATGGCCAATAGCACCGCACCCCGTGAAATTCTTAGTGTTTTAAAAGAAAAAGACCTGTCAAATACCATGGGAATCAGAAGAATTTATAATGCTATTTCCATAAACATAGAAGCTAAACGGGGTGGTCTAACTTCTATTCAATATGTTTTGGATCAACTGATTAAGAAAAAATACCTTCATGATTACTTACAAATCCAGACACCAATGAAATTATAGATATTCTTTGGGTTCATCCTAAAAGCTTGGAGCTATTTGTTAACTTTCCGTCTGTATTGATCATTGATGCCACATAAAAGACCAACAAGTATCAGATACCACTATTGGAGGTTGTTGGTATCCTATCCACAATACGAACTTACTCACTTATGTTCGCATATCTTAGTAATGAGACGACAGAGCAACTAACATGGGCATTATCAATATTGAAGAAATATGTGGTTGAAAATGGGGTCTCGTTGCCATCAGTATTTGTTTCAGATCGTGATTTTGGACTCATTAAAGCCATTGAAGCATGTTTTCGCATGGCTCGTCACATTCTTTATATTTGGCACATAAATCGGAGTGTAATGAAAAATACAGTGTTATGCTTGGTATGCAGTGGAAACACTTTTATTCATCATGACACTCCCTTATTAATTCATCAACACAATGGTCTTACCAGCAGGAATGAGAGGTGATGCGCGAGGAGTTCAAACAATACAATGATGCTCTAAATTAGCTTTGGAAGACATGGTTACACCCTTACAAAGACCGATTTATTTCAACATGGATTGATACATGTATGCACCTGGGGAGCAATTCAAGTCAAAGGTATAGTTACTTTATTGCCTCACTAATTTAATTTTGGTCATTATTGTGCTACTAATGAAAAATATAATATTTTTAATTACAGGGCTGAGTTTGTACATTCGAGATTGAAGGTATTTTTGGGAAACACCATGTCATCCCTACAAATAACTTTTGAAAAAATACACAAGATGTTGAGAATTCAGTTTGGGGAAATTCAGAAATCATTCAAGAAATCTTTGAACATTCCACGCCATACATATTTGCGTGAAGAGATTTTTAATCAAATACGGTGTCGGATTTCATTAGAAGCGATGAAGTACATTTATGATCAGTTGAAATATGTTGAGGAAGCATCTCACCAACTAGTCAGCATGTGCAACTGTTCATTTAAAAAGGTATATGTATAGCCATGCGTTTATGATATTACATATTAACTTCATTTTTCCATTCCAATTCTGTAACATCCCGGTTATTTTAGCGTTTTAGCGTAAATTTATTTTTCACGCGTGAGGCCGAGTCCGAAAGCAAGGATTATAATTATAGTAAAATGAAATCAATTTTTAAGAACATAGTTATGAGAAATTATTAATCTAAACCAAAGGGATTAAATTGAAATTATTATATTAGTGTAAATTAAAAAAAAAAACATAGATGTTTCTACACTCTCTCACACGTGACACACACATATTTAATTGTTTTTAGAAATTTCTACACAAATATATTACACATATTAAACACACGCACATAACTCACAAACACACACATAGTATCGAAAACCAGAAAATAGAAAAAAATGAATAAGAAATTTGAGAGAGGCCGAGAGAGAAGAGAAAATCGAGATGAGAAAAGATAAGAAATAAGGGTAGGCAGAAGGAAGAAAGACAAAAACAGGCCGAGAGAGTGAATGGAGAGAGAGATCCAGATAGAGAGGAACCAAGAGGCAAAGAGAGAGCAGAGGAAGAAGAAGATTGGGGGGGGGGGGGGGGGGGTTCGAATTTGGGGGCTTAATTTTTGTTAATGGAGTCAATAGGTAAGCAAGCTATGTTATGATTTCCTTGAATTTTTGTAATTGATTCTTTTAGAATTTGATCAGATTTTTGAAATTGATTCAATAATTGGTTTGTGAGTGCTTCCTGTGAATATTTTTATGTTTACTAGTGTTGGGGAAGCTAGATGTTATATTTTGTTAATAAGCAGGCTGTTATGCCCATGGTGAAACAGTATTTGTTCTTTAAATTGATGCTGGTTCATATTTTTTATAGTTCCTTAACTGCCAGTCTGGCACTGCTTCTACATTTCGTTATATTTACTCTTCCATGTGAATGAGAAGAATGGTTTCTAATTTTTCTATATTTTCCATGCTAGGACTGAAAGAGTATGATTAAGTTCTTTAGGTTAGAACAATTGTTAGTTGGTATATAAATATAGTTCATATGTTTCGAAAATAAGATATTTATCTTTGAGTTGTATTCTGAGAAGATTGTGTGATATAATTCCTTTGGTTTTATGAAAAAAAAAATTTAGCAGCATAAGAAAAGTGAAATTGGGACAGATCAATGCATTTTTGGTGCAATAATAAAGGCTCATTTGAAAAGATTCTCCTTTAATAGATTATTGTTTTCACCTTTCGGATGATGCTATATGGAACATCTAGCTCATATTCTGTTCTTTTCAGAGCATGCAAAGTGTTTCAAAATAAAAATAATAACAAATATGAGGAGTAGTAACTCCTTCAACTGGGAAAATAGATACCTTAGATTTGATCTATTTTCTTTCTATGAAGAGATGATATCTTAGGCTGGAATATAAAATGGAAGGGCCAGAGTTGAAGAAGAAAGATACCAAATTAGATTAATTGGATTGGGAGTTGTAGAAATTATACCTTAAAAAAATGGGATTAGCAACTGTAATGAGTAATTAGTAGAATAATATATTGTATTTAAGTATGGAATATGGATAATTAGAATAATGATTTATTGGATATATTGCAGAAACTAGCTAATTAGACTCGATTAAGGAACATGTATGCGGGTTGTGTAATAATAAGATATAAGTGTGTGTAGAACCTTTTATGGAATCATTAAGTTGGTATGAGAAATGTGCCGAGGTGCGTTTTATAGTAGTAAAGTCTATTGGTTTAAGTATGAATATAGGTTCAGGTGTTTATGAAGTATATATTTTATATAGGAATGTGAATAAGTAATGTGAAGTCAAGATATCTTGAGATATAAGAAGTTCTATGATGTTGATAGTCTGAATCGAGAAATATTTTGAAACATATTTTGATAACTTGGTATTTGATTTCTGATTTTCAAAGTTATGATATTGTTTACAAAGAATAAAGAAATTGTTTCCTCCATGGTGTTTGAAGTTTTATGTTTTTGACCCTCCGTGGTGATCGGTTATATTTCGTTCTGGGTTGGCCACCGGGGCTCTCGTTATGGGTCCAGACTATCGAAAAATGGCTAGCCCACTCCCTATCGACATGGTCCGTACACTGTCAGGTCTTTGCGAGCGATTGAGCAGTGGACGATCGCTATGTATTTTGAAAAAGCATGCATCAAAGACTATGTGAATGATTGTATAATCACAAATACATCACAGGTTAATACATAAAACAAGATTAAGAATTTATGTATGTATAAAGCTCAAAGAATGAGCATAGTTACTTACTGAATCATTACGACTCACACCACAACAGTGTTTGAGTTTTGTAGGTTGGTGACCTGATCGGTCGACCATAGACACCAGAGCTTGAGGGGTCGGATAGCAGCGTTGCAGTCGACCAGTCACCAGGTCTTGGGTGGGTGAGAGTCAAGTTGTTTATGAGACTAGTTGTAAAGGAATTGAATTGTATAAGTTTAAGTTGTATAAATTTTTGTTTATACATATTTTCTTGCACGGAGCCCAATTATATTTGTCTGAGATCATTTATTTAGTGTTGTGTTATGTTTCTGGGCCATTTAGGATGTTTTAAGGTGCTGGACTTTGATCCAGGTTGCATGACTTTTAGCAGAGGTCATGTCGAATTTTCGTCAGAGTCGGAGGCTTATGGAGGTAGGATTAGCCTATCTCCTGCCGGTAGCATCCTGGCTTAGGCAGGATTTTACAAAGATGGTATCAGAGCAAATATTGTAGAGTGTTGATGACTACAGCTACTGGCTATTCAACTATCTCAGTAAGTATATGTTTTGTTTGGACTATGTCAGTCTTTTTTGATGTATGGTTTTTAGTCTTTGTCTGTTCTTTGATGATTGGTTTCAGTAGTATGCCTAGGTCAAGATTCGAGGACGAATCCTATATAAGAGAGGGTGAATGTAACATCCCGATTATTTTAGCATTTTACCGTACATCTTTTTTTCACGCGTGAGGCCGTGTCCGAACGCGAGGATTATAGTTATAGTAAAATGAAATCAATTTTTAAGAACATAGTTATGAAAAATTATTAATCTAAACCAAAGGATTAATTGAAATTATTATATTAGTGTAAATACTTATAATGACTATCACAACACTAATGCATATATACGACTCTGACCGGACTATCATACTTATTGACTCTGAACTGGTGGACTTCATCCCTGATGACTACCTCAGTATCCATCCTCCCGAGCTTGTCCTCCTAGAATCCTGCAAAACATAAAGGCGGGAGGGGAGTTAGATCGTTATACGATCTAAGTGAGTGGACTAAAAACTGAAAGCCGATAAAAATCTTTTAGCTTTAAAACCATGTTTTCAAAACATCTTTACATTGAAAATTCTGTTTTCTGAAAACTTCATCTGTCTGAAAACTGTCTTTAAAACACTAGCTTCTGGAAACTCTTTACTAAAGTCTGACTTTTAAAAACTATATACTGATGTTCTGAAAATTGAAAACTAAAAATACTCGATGCCCAGGACAACAACTCAACTGCAGCATCTCTGAAAACTGATGGTACTCGTTGCCCAGGACAACAGCTCAACTGCAGCATCTCTGAGGCTGGTGGTGCCCTACGTCCAGGACAACAGCTCAACTAGCAACGTAGAGCTCTACACCCAGGACAACAGCTCAACTGGCAGTGTAGCCACCAAACATGATTTCGGGGATCTATCAACCCTAATCCTGCTCGAGGATCTGAGAGCGTCCCCTCAGTCCTCCACATGTGCATGTCTCTGAATCCGTCAATTCCACCGTATCTCAAGTTACATACTGGGGTGAGGTTTTACCTCATGTCCCGAAAACATAAAAAATCATGCTTATAAAACTCTTCTGTGTAAAACATAACTGAAATATAGCATAAATAATATATCTCAAGTAATAAAGGAAAGTAAGAATCTAACGCCTTAAGACATAAAGTCAGTCCGATAAGAAAGATGTAATAAATAAAATTGATTAAAGAAAATAGGTCAACTCACAGTGATCATTTTCTGGCTGGTACCGAATCATTGATCAAAAGAATCGTGATTCATGTGGATAATCTATGGTAGAAACGTAATTAGAATTAACGTAATCAAATAACTTGATACTTAGAAGATTCACTCAAAAATTATATACGTAAAACTTGTGGTAGTCATAATTTGATATAGAACATGAGGATAACTTGATATGGGTCCCTAAAGGTGGTTTCTAACGCGTTAAGATGAAACTGGAGACTTAAAATTGCTTTGGAAGATTCCTGTCCCGCTTAGCGACGCGCAGTACTTCTGCGTCGTGACGCGCGACTCCTGATTCTGGGTTTGGCTTCACGCAACGCGCTGCCTGTTGAGTTTCTAATTAGGTCCCAAAATCAACAAATCAAGCAATGAATTCACATGAATACTTCAAAGGAGAAAGGCGGAAACATAACTCACATTGAATGGTTTGGATGCATCAAAGAACAACACCATTTTCTTCCTCCATGGAGCTCGGTTTTGGGGCTTCTTGAACTGCAGTGGAGTGCATGGTGGGGGCTGTTTTGGTGCTCTAAAAATCGGCCAAGGTGGTCTCCATTGAAGCTTCAAGCTTCAAGCTTCCATGCTCAAAGAATCACTTCCCTATCACCTTTGTATTCCTCCATGAGTGTGCTGGCACTTAGATCTTGCAACAAGATCATTAGCTTCTCCATTTGCTCGGTCAAACCAGAAGAAAAATGATGAAGAATCGGTCTTGGAGACCTTGAGAGAGATAAGCAATTTTTGGCTCCAAAAAATCTCAAAACCGTGAACTACTTTCCAAGAGAGAGAAGATACAACTTTTTGTATTACATTTCCTTTTTATATTTTTTATTTACCAAGTAAACAAAATAAAAGGATATACAAAACTTTTAATTAAAAAAGTCAAAAGCAATAAAGTGCTTTTCAATCACTTCACATCACATCTCTACACTTTAAGTCACATCACTTTAATAAAGTGACATGTTGTCAAGTCACATCACTCAAAGTGATAATTGATTTGACAATTGATGCGACTAGTGATTTGACGCTTGATGTGACTTGCGTGCCGCGCTCGGATTCAAAATACGAATGCGCTCGCAATCACTCTCGGGCTCGGGTTCGCGAATTCCAAATTAACGAATTTTCCGTCGCGTCGTAATTAAATGATTACGCCTAGCGAAATCACTATTCACGTCGCTAACGAATTAATTCTAAATTGATTCGTTCGCCCGAATTAAAATCCAATTTTAATTCCGCGTCGAAATCCAATTTTGTATAATATATCGGATATATTATTTTATCGATTAATTCTAAATTAATCGTTCTCTCTCTTTAATTAATATTTTATCCAAGATAAAATATCTCCGTAATTAATCCCAGATTAATTTTCTCTCTCATCGAATTAATCCCAGATTAATTAAAGTGCGAGTCATACGTCATCGGTGAATCTTCAGGAACCGACCCATGAGATCTCCGGATATGTTGGCAGTAAATACGGTCGTCGGACTATCCGAACACGTAAGTACCTCGTACTACGTTTATACCGATTTACAAGACAAGGTTGGCTTCTAGCAAAGCGCCATGCCTACCCAATTCTCTAGAAATTTTCTTATAGGAATATATAGATCTGTATCAAGCGTAGTATACTAAGTATTGTGCATATCAGTCCAGTATCGGATAGTCACGTGCTAGGGCTGGGGCTGGATAAGTGTCTGCCCCGTCCGAAACACATATCGAATGTCTGGTAACATAGTCTCTATAATCGGATATTCATGACCTGGTCACAATATCCCGATTGGTTGCGCAACACTCAAGAGCACTAGTACCGTATCCTGCGTGACATCATCTCCACTATGACTGAAGTGATACTTCCGTCTTGACATCACACCCAATACACTACGACTCTCTGATAAACCCAGAAGTGGTGTACTCAGAACCGGTTAAAGCCCTGTACCACCAAGACCAAAGTCTACCGATTATCGCAAGTATTAGCGATGTAAGTCTCAGGTTAAGACTATACGCACCTACCTTGATTTCGGCCTCCCATAGACACATATTCATAATACCAATGGGATTCCGAGGGGTCTATCCAGAGCGAAGCTGTTTCCCGTACCATCGGTGAAACACGACCTCCTATCGCACTTGCATAAGTATCCGATACTTATATATGAGAACTATGCCGTTGTGCCCTCACAACGCGCACAAGTGCAATACTAGCCTATTCCGCATTATCGATGTCCAGTCTCGATAATACTCCGGCTATGGATATTTAATGATTAATCCTTCGGGGATTGATACTGTCTCATATCATTCTCAATCCAGGAACTAATCATAGGGACCTCTCTTCATTTATATATCTATGGTGATCTAATCACAATGATGAGAGTGCAATTTCCTTGTCACATAATTAATTTGCTACAACAACACAATGTTCTGCGCAAATAGTGACGCTATGGGTCATTTTGTCCAACAATCTCCCACTTGGCACGTAGCGAGTCACTCAAGTGTCCCACACCCGAACTATGTACGGTTCGCTCAAATTGCTGAGGAAAGGTTTTTGTCAGCGGATTTTCATGATTATCATCTTGATGCGATTTATTTGATCATCACATCGCCACGATGTATGATCCGAACGAATCAGATGAATATGTAAGTATGTATCTGGGTCGTTGATGAGACCATTAATTCTTTAGCCTGTGCTGATGCCTAGCTCAGCTGCTAACAGAACTATATCTAATCTAATTAGATATGTATCGACCCAAATGACTTCTATTGCTGCCTCAGCTGCTGCAATTAACCCGCATGTGTTGTTTATTCGGTAACAGTATCTTGCTTGGAAGATTTCCAGCTCACTGCAACCGTTATTCAAACTATATAGTACCGTTTGCGACTTTTTAGCCGTCTTTATCGGTTATATGAAACTTGCTACAGTGATCCCAGTCACTTCAAGTTCTCATTCTCCATAGACTAAGACAGCATCCTTAGTTCTCTATGATACTAACGGAAGTTCCTAACATCAATCCACGTGACTATCACTCGGATTAGCCTGCTTGTGAATCCATATGCTCAAAGCGTATGATACACCAGGTCTTGTACATTTTTCAATGTACAGTTCCACGGAGAGTATTTTGAAAGCCAAGCTTTCGCCGACATTTATTTTATGGGAATATCATTTCCAAGAAATGACATATTATCATTATTTTATGGACAGTCACTGTCAGTGCGCTCCCACTAACCTCCTTATATACACAAGAACTTACTTTTCATTTTGAATTAAATCATACACCATTATGATTGCATCAAAATGATAATTCCAAGAACTTATGCTCGCGTTAGCAAGCATCATCCAAATGGATCTACCGTGGCAATAGGTAAAAGGTTGAATCGTAATCAACACAATGTCGATAACGATACCTTTCCGTTAAAAGCCTAGCTTTATACGTTGGTATGTTGCCATCCATGTACGTCTTCCTTGAAGACTTATATAGTACCAGTAGGCACAATGCCATGTGGTACATCAACTAGTATCCAAACTGGTTGATATACATGAAATCCATTTCGGACTCATGAGACTTTGTCATAATAGGGAGTCGATACCTCGTATCACTTCCTTTGTTCTTGTGTATTCGAAGATTAATGGTATAGTTTCATCCTTGATCAACTATATTTGTTCCATTAAGATTCAATGCCTTGAACACTATTACTCCGATTTTCATCGAGTTATACTATCCTCCCACTTACCACTGCATATCGGTATTCCTCTTAGGAAAACCGCATAGTGAGCAACAATCTAATTGTTCTCTTGTGAGGTGTAAGTAAGTACAAACTTATGGTATCCCTAGGATGACCCACAATTGGCACTTATCATATTTGGGTTTTAGTTTGGTATCATCCAAACATATGCCAAGCATACCCAAATAGTCAGGAATGAGAAACCCGGTTTCTTTCCCGTTCATATCTGATATGATATCTGTCAAACAGATTATTATGGAACCTTATTCAAAATAAGTTCTTGCACTGTTTAAAGCTTATCCGTTGAAGGAAATGGTAGCTCAAAGCGACTCGTGATTAACCTTATTATGTCTAACAAAATTCGGTTAATCCTATTCGGAAACACCGTCAAAATGACGTGTTCCAGGAGGAGTCCTCATTGAAAGAATACTATACTCTTTCAAGTACACGAGAAACTTACTGCTTAAGTATTTTCATTACGGTCTTACCGTGGCGGCATAATATTATAGCCGATCTGTTTATTTACTTCGTGTCGAAACTTTAAAAGTTTTCGATTTGTGTTCTTCAAAAGAAACACACAACCATTACGCGATGCCACATCCGTATAGGTCACGTAATATTCATATCCACCTCTAGCCTAGCTAGACACGGGCCCACTTGCTTCACTATGAACTATGGCTAATAGATCGGTGGCATTTTCACTTTTACCAAGTAAATAGTGCTATAGGCACTTTGCCCAATAAACTAGATTCGTAGACTTTATTTGAATAGAATCAAAGTAGTCTCAGTACCCACTCTTCGAAAGTGTGGATATACGAGTCTTGTTTGATTGTGTCCCAGACAACAATGCCACAATTAGTTTCTTAACTGATCAAATCAGTTTGAGCTATTTATTTGTCATGTTATGTATTTGAGATATTATTTATATTCAAAATATAAATGCTGTTATTCACATCTAATGTGTTTATCTCAATATCATATTTATATAATAAAACACTTTAGTGTTCTAGAATATAAAGGTACACCCGCAGTGGGTTATACGCGATATAGAGATAATGTTTCTAGTCAAACTAGTTATATTTTAACAGTTTCCTAATTTAAGTACACACCCGAAGGGCAGTTCCTAAACTTAGGTATCTACGGTTAAAACAGCGACTATCGTCCCGTTTTCAATTCGCAGAGAAATCTCATCTGAAGTCAGTATCCTGTTCAAAACAGATTCTGCACAACAGTACATATTTATGTATCACACTAAGTATTTAAAATCCAATTTCAATACTAGATGTGAACATAATTATGACAAACATATTTGAAGTAAGTGATGAGCGGAAAATATACCAATATTTACCGCCCCTTTAACTTAATATTTTGTTTAGTTTCTCGGGTTTGATGAACGTTTTGATGTGTTTTATTTTATTTTGCAGATAAAATAATATCGGGTCTCAATGAAATCATTTAGGACGAAATGTGGGTCAATTAAGGGCAATTATTGGACTTGATATATTAATTTTGGAGATTGGAAACTTGAAATGGCGTTTTTGACGAAGTGCAGTTTTGGAAATTCCAGTTTTGCGCATCTGTCGTATTTTGGGTATAACGTTTTACTCCGATATCGGATTGAGCTGATTCAAGTGCCAGATTAAAGAAGACTCAAATATCTACAACTTTGAAAGAGGAAATATTTTCGAATTCTGAATATTTCATGACCGAAATATATGAACTATTCAGAAGTGTGTGGTGTGTAATTATTAAAGTCATTATCAATCATTTTCAAAGCAAAATATAAATTAATAAATAATTAATAAAAATTATCAAATCATCACCAAACAAGATAATCAATTAGTGGAGCAATTATGGATTAGGTGGAGCAATTAGTGGAGAAATTAATAATGGATTTGGTGGAGAATTTGATGGAGGTAAAATTTTGCCTATAAATACCAAGCCATTTCATTTGTAAAATTCATACTTTCTTCTTTGAAATTTCCTAAGGAATAAATAAAAGTTTGTATCTTGTTTATTTATTTATAGCTTTCAGTAATTAATTTCTGCTTTCGCACTTTCTTTTCTTTACTTTTTAGTTTTTACTTTCCACAATTTACGTTTACGCACAATCCTTAC